>APFE031399093.1:32621-53203 GCA_000404065.3 Pinus taeda
CTTGAGGAGGAATCCAAGTTATGTAAAGAGCTCTATATATAGCTGAAGCATCAATGTACAAGGGGTTGGAAATTTTATGAGAAAAGCTTGTATTTGGCTCATGTAAGACTCATTTTCAGTAATGCATATTTGACCTTACTTCTCAGGATTCATGAAGGATTGTTTATGTTCAGAATATGTGATGTTGTCCTTTCCCTAATTCTTGTAGTGTTATGGATGTATAATCACTCAGAATTCACTGAATGTGCTCTGACTTCCTGTATACATTTATAAACTGACTGTGTGGTTCTATATGAGTTTGTATTCTGAATGTTTGAATGCTAAATGCCCTGACTTCCATGTAAGGTTGAGCTCATTGTTTTATTGAGGTGTTGTTGACTCCATAAGCCCAATGGATAGTTGTTAAATGAGTTTCCACCATTCATATTTTCACAGTTGTTTTACAAGAGTTAGTCATCTTATCTATAATTAAAATCATTAACCCTTGTGAGAGAGCCCTCTCAGGTTGAGGAGGCTAAGCCTCAGCCTAAAGTAGGTTTGAAATAGTTACTTAGAGTCAACCTGATCAGCAGCCTATCAGGACCTGATTTTGAGATAACACACTGGAGGCTTCGCCATATCTAGGAGAGGGTTGCGTGGGGAATTCCTAGAGCTTCTGGACCTGTGCTACGAAGCGCGAGTGCCAAAAGCTACAGAAGGGCCTGCGATTCTATTTCGAAGCTGCGTCACAGGTATTCATAAAGGTATTCTGTTTCGTTGGCTTCCTTGGTATTCACATTGCGTAGCAAATGTTGTTCCTCCACCATAGTCGACTCTTATGTCCACACTTTGGTGACTATGCTTCAATTTCCCAATAATTTCCTCAATTGACCGAGACTCATCATACTCAATCTGTTCTCTAAATTCTAATGGAAATCCACTGACAAATCTTTGAACTTTTGCCTTCTCATCCTCAAGATACGATACATACCTCAATAACTCAAAGAACTTAGTCATATACTCCTCATATGTCATTGACCCCTTATTTAGCTCATATAATTCCTTGGCTTTGTTGTCGCAATACCTTTCTGACAAGTACTTCTTCTTGAAAAGTCTCTTGAATTAATGCCAACTAAAGTCTTTTGTCCTAATGTCTCTAACCCGCTTCACATATTCCCACGAGATGTTTGATTTCCTTTTGAGATTGAAGATAGCTATTATGGCCTTCATATTCTCTATGTATTCATGCAACTCAAATAATTTCTTCATCCCAAGTATCCATGCTTCTGCATCCTCCAGTTTCTTCATATCTTTGTCAAAGTTAGGTGGCTTTGCTTTCTTGAACTCATCTGGAAAATATCCCTTATCACTCCTCCTGTAAGGATGATAACGATGATGATCATAGTGCCGATCAGAACAAGAACTAGAATAGAACATGTGTCCTTCACCTCTCCTATCTGGAGTATCCAAGAGCCTACCATCTCTGATTGTGTCATCCATGTTTGACATGTGCCCACCATAATACCTACTGCCATACACCCCATTTGTCATATCCTCCTACCCATGGCTGATCCGAAGTGGTCCCTGTCTCTGCAATTCTGACAAACTCTGAAGGATTACTTCTGCTTGTTTCTCCTATGCTTGAATGATTCTGTCATTATCTGCTTCGTAACTTCTTATTTTTGCCTTCAAGCTTCTCAATGTGTTTTCTAAGTCAGAAGAATTCCCAACACCACGTTGCTCATCTGACCTGTAAGTAGAATCTCGTGAACTATAGTATACCATCTTGCTAGTCATCTTTGATCTCTGTCCTGCAAGTACACCATGTCAGCTAAAATCAAAACATAACATAATCAACATATGTTGGCTTGTTGGGGCCTGACCTAGGTTCAGAGTTGATTTAGCCAAACAAATCCCAGTACTACTGGCCCTTTCGACAACAATCCGCGGAGCGCAGATTGAGGTCTCACCCGAAGTAGTATGGGAGGGTGCTAGAACCAGGTTTTTACACCCTGGAGATGTTTGATGAGTTCAAGTGGTCCGTGGTTTGACCCTGCGTACACGTCGCTACGCGCACTTTCCCGTACTTCGCAGCCTGAGATGATGCCTTCACACAACCCTGCTTGGGGGCTGAATGTTGTTTTACCCAAGTCCTTACTAGTATGCCAATGTTAGTTGGTTATTTTAGCCTACTTGCGTGTTTAAGTTATCCTTAACAACATAAATTATTCATACAGGTGTGCGCAATAAATAAACAATATATTTGCAATTTATATCAAACATGCATTAACCCAAGAACAGATACACCGAATTATGATAAAACTTCTCTTTATTATTTCTCCTCAGTTATAGACTTGACTTTTCCCTGTGCACTCAACTGCAGGGGTCCGCGCACTCAGCTGCGGACTACTAGGCCTCTGCACACTTAGCTGCAGAGCCTTCTCCTACCCTATGACCCAAGACACACTTAGACACTTAGACTCTTTCTCTTCTCTTCTACTACGCTATGCTTTCTTAATTATCTTTTACACTTAGAGCCTCACTCTATTTATACAATCCCATGGTTCGTAGACCATGTGTAGGCCAACATTACATTACAAGACTAAGGCAGACAACCCTGTGACTCTATCATACATTTCGCGCTTCGCGCCCGCAGTTCGTGGAGTCTTTACAACAATATTGGGTCAAAACTTGGGCTTTGAGCCCCAAAACATGCCTTGGGGGGATTCCATGCCCAACAGGCCCCCAACACAAACATCGTGACTCGCCCTCAAGTCACTATGTCAGCGCGATGATCTTTGCACGAAGTCCCTCCAACTGTTCTCGAACTGTACTGAGGTTCGCAACGCACTGAGCTGTTGCTTGCTGGATCTATTGCATCCAGTGTTCCGAGACCTTTGTGTCTGGGTGCTTCTCTGCATTAATGTGTGCATCCCTTGTATGTGCACAAGATTTCCTTTGATATTTTCCATGATAATGAAGGCCTCGTCGATCCAAGGCTG
The DNA here is from genome assembly GCA_000404065.3 of Pinus taeda. Classification (NCBI taxonomy): domain Eukaryota; kingdom Viridiplantae; phylum Streptophyta; class Pinopsida; order Pinales; family Pinaceae; genus Pinus; species Pinus taeda. The sequence goes on from APFE031399093.1 coordinate 35,603, forward strand.
AACACATGCTTTGAGAACTGCCTCCTTGTGTCGCGTCGTGTCCACCTGCTCCTTTAGTTCTTTGGCTTGCTGCATCCTCGCAAGCCTCTGGGTGAGAACTACTATCTTCATAATTCCTCGGACACTTTCGTATTGATGTTGGAGTTCTCGTGCTTCCGTCTCCAAGCGCTGGATGTTGCAGTCCTCCTGCAGAATTGTGAGGACCTCAAGTGCTCTTTCCAACATGATGGTACAGTCTCGCACTACACCTCCAATTTCCTCTGGTCCCACTGTGATAGCACTAGCACGTTGTTCTCTGACTTCCGCGGGAGTGGATGGTTGCACCTTTAACCGCAGCTCAGCGATCTGAAGATTCATCTCCAGCTGAACCTTTGTCATTTCTTCCTGGGCCTCGTGGACTCCTGCTGCTAGCCTGTGGATCCGCACCTCCATTGGTAGATATGTTGGGATGGCCAGCTCCAGGACACTGCGACAAGCGTCGCCTACCACCTGCACCAACTGCTAATTTTGCAACACCAATTCGTCACGCTGCAAGCTGAGTTGTTCCATGTTTATCTTTTGCTCGCTGAGGACTTAGATCGCATTGCTCTCCCTAGCACGCAACTCTGTCGTTATCCCATCCTGTAACAAATATAGTGTCTCACGCGAAAGAGCATCCAAATTAAGGCCAAGGCCTTTCATCATGCTAACCGAAAATCTATCAGCCTCATTCAATGTCACTAGGGACCCTTCTGGCAACACTATTGTGTTTTCCATCCGTGCAAGCGCAACATTTGCTCTGCTGCAGAGGATCCTGTGGCAAGGTGGGTTGAAAGGGTACCCACCTGAGGGGGATGCACTTGTAACTCCTACAACTGCACCCGGAGGGCCCCCAACACAGTCTGGTGCTCCTGCATAAAATCCTGAAGAGCTTCATTGGTGACATCGCACACTGTCTCACTAATGTCATGGAGATCACTCTTGGTTAGGGTGATCAGTTCAATGGCCAATTTCGAGGCCTTGACCTTCTTCCTTGGTCCTGTTCACTCTGTTGTGTGTGGGCGCTTCAACTGTGTGGACGCGGTCCCTGGGTCCACGCTTCCTTCTGTTGTTTATTCTTCCTCTGCCTCTTGCCCCTGCAAGGGCATTGCTTGGCCCTCGCCCACCTTCGCGGTTGCTTCCTGTGTTGTTGCGGCTTTTTCCTGCTCGGAGGATTTCTGCGCTACTTCCTGCACTGGCCGTACCTCAGCTATTGTTGTTTCCTTCCGCCTTTTATCGGCCAACTATGTGACATGTAGCTTGGCATCGTCCTTCTTCTTTTGTGCTACCGCCCTCTCAAGTTCTGCAAGATCAGGGGCGTGCCATTCCAAAGGCCATGCCTCTAAGACAGTGAAAATGGCTTCGTCAGTGGCTACAAAAGGTAGCTTTGTCCACTGCTTTGTCGGATCCTTTTACGCCCTGATAAAGATGTTGTGCATGTCTACCTTGAATTCTGCAAAACTCTGCAGACTGTTGTACACCGTGGGCGACAAGCACGGCTTCCGATTGATCCACATTCAGATGTTCATCTCCATGAGCACCCATAAGATCTTGCTATCGCGTATCCTCTTCACATCCTTCGTGGCCTAGAGCAAAGCGTACTTCACGGCCTCTGGTAAATCTCTGTCAATTTTGGGGAATTGACTGTCCTCCGGTAGTTTCCCTGCTACGAGCACTATGGATAGCAACAGCCATGCATAGTGGAAGGTTTTACCCTGCTCCTGGGCTTCACGAAAATTCTTCAAGAATTTCGTACAAAGGAATTCAACCCAATTAAACTGGACCCCCTCCGTGCACTGCTCGGCCAGTGCGATCACTGGTGCAAGTACCTCGTCTACGTGGCACTTTCGCATGACTTTGTCGACCAAGATTTGGGTTGCTACGCATACCGCTTTGTCCTTGATGTTGGAGATGGCATAGCCCCTCTTCTTCTTCTCCAGCCTGTATTTTGCCTTCATGGCCTTCGCTAGGGCCAAATCACTACCCTTCCCTTCCGATATGGTCGCGGGGTCCTTTCCTTTGTATGCTAGTCAAGAAATATGATGAATTAGTTCTACCATGATGGGGATGGGCTCCTCCAACCATAGATACCCATCATGCACCAGGCAGAGCAACTGCCTGATGACGAAAATAGTTATTGGGGTGCAGTGGAAATGCGGCACCCATAGTAGCTTCAGTAGCCTGGCCTTTTCCACTCCGCGCAGCTCTAACGTTGTCACTACCCCCATGGTGTTTTACTTCATGAGGTTCGGTCTCCAGGTGAGGGAACTTCTCGCAGTCAACCAGGTCCCAACCTTCAAACTTCATGGTTGGTGCGTGGCCTAGGTGCATGCCTTCAAACACAATGTCGTCTGGGAGAAGCGGGGTCTAGAGTGAACTCTTGGTTTCGTTCAGGTCCTTGGGCACTTTAGCCTTCCCTTTTCGCAAGGGGACATATGCGCACAGTTTTGTCGCAGAGTGTGTAGGTTGAATATCCTCCTCCATGCCTTCATCTTCTTCCTTTGCGATGATAAGGGCCTGCAAATATTCTTCTTCCTCATCTGTTTCTATCGTGACAGCTTTCCCCTTCTCTTCCATTGATAATTTGTTGTGCAACGGGTTCCTCGGGGACACGCGTACGAGAGCCATTACTTGCTTATCCTTCTTGGGTCTTGGTGTACGCGGTGATTTGGGGATCTTTGCCACAACCCCGACACCTTCTGGAACATCCTCCACAGTTCAGGTCTGCACGGTCTCGTCGACGGTTACCTCTTCTATTCCCAGACCATCCTTAGTTGTTGTCATCGTATTTGGGTTGTAATATATCACTCGCGAATTCAGGGGCTCAATCAACGCTTGGCTCACAATTCTCAGGGCTCTGCTCAATCGCTCAATTCTCAAATGACCAAGTGTTTTTTGTTGGGCAGCCGTTTGTGTTTTATAACGCTTTTTAAATTCAAGTTCGACTATTCCCCCCAATTGCAATTCATTAATGCTTTCTTGGTGGCAGATTTTCCCAAATCTTACCCATAAATCGTGTCTTAAATGTCCTCTGCCCACTCCATTTTTCCTCAAGTCGATCCCCCCATCGTGAACAGTGGCTTCAATGCACTTTCTGGCCAATTCGCACGGTAGTGCAATCCCCCGTGCGCGGTTACAGACCTTGTGACTCTCTGCTTCTGCGCGCATCTCCAATATCGCGTAGCTCCCGGGCAAGATAGTTTATAATCCCACGCTCCCTTCCAACTACCTGGAGCGCTAAGACTATCCTTCCCTTAGCTAGTCAGGTGGTCACACCACCCATGTCGGGCTCCATCTTGTCCTCCATCACGGTTCTCAGAGAATCCCCACCTTCTTTTGTTGTGGTCGGCATCGTGCACTTCACCATTTGCAACACGCTACCCTGGGCACTACGCTTGACGATATGCTATCCAAGCCAAGGCATTAGAATAACCAATTCATGATGATAGTTCTCAAACTTGTCAGTATGATCGTACGCACCTTGTCATATCATTCTAGTGTTTTCAGTGATAAACTCTTCCTTTATCTCGTCCTCTAGCTTCTTGACCTTCGCGTCCATCAAAGCGCTTTTCTCTCTTAACCATACCCTTTCTTTTCCAAGTTCGCGGAGTCTAAGGTTTCCCTGTTGGATTTCTTCCTTAGTCTCATATGCACTGTCTCTTGCGGCTGTGTGATTCCTTCTTCCCGAGCTTTGCAAACCATTGTATCTATGGGTGTTGTCATGCGTGGACTAGGCTTTGCCTGCTTCATAGGGATTACAACATTTGCTTCATACTTCAGCATCAGAAGTGCCCGTGCGGTCAGAGTTTTGCACACAGTCCTATAAGCCCATAGAACCACTGATACGCACAAGTCCCAGTTAGTGCGCCTCACATGGTGGACCATGTTCAGTACTTCGCATACTTTTTCAAAGGCTTCCATGCAAATAATCTTTGGCGCCCTTGGTTTTATCATACTTCGTCATTCGTACCATCTCCTTGCCAGCTCCTGCTTGTTGGTACTGTTTCCTATCGCGAGGATGGTGTGTGTTTGTGTAGGTTGCGTACCATACGCTTGTACCCATCTAGAGAGGTGGGCGCGCAAGCTATTTCGTCCATCATACCCGACTTTCATCCTCATCTGAGGCTTTCCAAATCGTATGAGCATCCTCCTTTTGCATTCGCACCAGTCCTCAAAACTTCTTTGATGCGTACCCCACCACCTTGCGGGCGTAGCACGCAGTACCCATTTCAAAGCATCGAAACGTTGTTGTTCTGAAACCTCTCTTTCAAATCTGGTCAGGAAATCATCCACTTCTTTCAACTCGTCATACATAGGCAGATCTCTTACCTTTGTTGTCACGCAGTGTAGTGACCTTATCATCGTGTTGCAGTTGAGCGTGGTTACCTCGTGTAACCAGTTTTTCCATCGTTCTATTTCCTTGTCTGAATCTGAGGTGCAGGAGCTTTCGCTCTCCCACGAAATCCTGCCATTCATTGTTGGATTCACCCAGTCCTGCTCCTGCGCGGTTATCTTGCAGATACAATCTAGATCGTTGTCACTCTCGTCGTCCCGCACTAGCTCTATGTAGCGCGATCCTTCTGCAAGGTCTAAAGGTACCACTACGCGTAATGACTTTTTCTCAAAAATCATCTTGCGCTTCTTTATATTTATCACTCCATTCATGTCAGTGGCCCAATATGTACCCAGTAGCGCGAGATAGGGATTGTTTTCATCAACAATCTCTATCACTTCGAAATCTGCAAGCGCGCTCGCACCTTCGATATCTATCGTTATTCCCTGCAATCTTCCCATCTGTAGGATCTTTTGTTGGTTCGCCATTCGCAATTGAATAGGAGACCATTGCAACGCGGGTCTGCCCATGTGCTCCCATGTCTACTTTGGCAAGACGTTCGCGTCTGATCCTAGATCCAAAATCGCTTGATCCATTTCATATTCCCAGATTTGTGCAGCCAATCTCATCTCCCTTCCTGTTCGCATTGTGTGTTTCCCGAGCTTCCGGACTACGCGCAGTTCCCTTAATCCAGCACATCTAGTGATGAGTTCTTGCAGCCTCTTCACTGCTTTGCTATCGTGCAGCAGCTTCATGCATGTCTCCAGAAAGGTAGTGAGCATTGATGGGTCCATCTCCAATTCTAGTTTCTCTTTACTACCTGAAGTGGAGGCCTCTGTGAAGTTCTTCTTAGCTTCCATGAATGTCTCCTTCGCGTGCTCCAAATCGAACTCTGGTTCCTTTGTTGGAGCCTTCCGAACCTAGACACTCTCTTCGAGCTGCTTGTCCTTGTCATCTCTTGTCGTGATACCGCTTCGGACCACGATGGTTACATTCGGGTCCTCCTCGCGTGGCTCAGACCTCATCATTTGTAGGTTCTGAGTCGGGGGAGGCTGGAGTGTTCCTTTATCGCGCAACCTAGCTATCAATGTGGGGCAGTCCTTCGTCTCATGATCAAACTAGGTATAATATAAACATGATGCTCTCATTGGATTTGTACAATCACGAGCATAATGCCCTGGCCCTCCGCAATTGTAACAAATCAGTTGTCCATGACCCCTTCCTCGTCCCATTCCACCTCGTCCTCATCCGCGCCCCTGAAATCCAATGAGTGTCATCCCTGCATTTTGATTGAGGGCTCATGTTTCAGTCTGAACTCTGTAGGTAGGAGTCTGATCCATCATCAATTCATAGCTTCTACAGGTGCACTCATCATGGCCTACTGATCTACATAAATTACATAACAACTATTGGGACATCTGTGTATACTTCTATAATAGGTGGCAGTTATCTATAGCATGCTTCCTCCCATCTGACAAATCACACACCATAATACAGGCGACACGCTTGGTCATGCTTGTGCCTCTAGTCTCAATGGCATTGGCCCTCCTCGCGTCAGGTAGTTCGTGAAGATTGGACAATGGTCCTTGTCATGTCCCTGGCCTTTACACTTTATGCACCATACCTCCTTGTGCGCTTCTGGGCGAGTTGTCCTGTCTTGTTTCAAACTTTGCATCTCCACACACAGGTTTTTCAACTACGCGTGGATCTGTTGGACACCCAAGTTAGGATCTTGTATCGGAGTCTCGTGTAGTCTCATTGTGATCTCCAAAGCTTCAGCCTGAGTGGATAGCTTCTGTTGTGACAACACGGTCCTTAGATGCGGTGTCAGTGACGCTACAAACCATGCATGGTGTTACCCATCTGTCAAGGTCATGTTGGCTTCCCGAATCATACCCTTCAGTCTCTGATCCAACTTCCAGGGGGTCTCACCTGGAAGCATTGTGATTTCCTTAAACCCGATAATCCATTGTGTCTCCGATTTTGGCCTACTAAATTCCCTGTTTAGTGCAGCTTGGATATCCGCAATCCCTGCGTTTGGATTGTCATTGGAATGCTTAATGTACCACGTCAGTGCGCGATCCTGCAACGCGCTTACCAGCGTTGCCTTCTTTATGTTTTCATTTGTGACTCCTTGTGCTTCCCGTACAACCTTTACCATGAACCAAAATTGGTCTAGATCTTTGTTCCCTACTCCTTTGAACACCGGCAACTTTATTGCGCTCGCCATATTGAACTGTGGTGGTGGCGGAGGTGGTGTGGGCGGAGATGGGGGTGAAGATGGTGAAACTAGTGGTGGTGTAGGTGGGGGTGGTATGCACGGAACTCATTGCCTTATCATACTGATGGCACTTCTTGGTGAAACTTTCGCGAGCTCTTCCTCGCTTTCTCGCCTAGGCGAAATCAAGGCGCTAGTTTCTATCTCTGCACTACCTTCGTTTCTATAGATCCTCCCACTTCACGTAGCCCCAAACATAGATTTATTCACATAGCCCGCTTTTCACACAATAGCATTTTAATCCAAGTATTTAAATATTTAACGTACTTACCTCACGGTTCTTTGAGGAAGCATCGTTTCGCCTCGCTATAGTTGACTGAAGTATCTACCGCGAACTTGGTGATAAACCATCCTATAATTCGATCGAGCCAATGGTCCATAGCGCGCGCAATCTTATCTTCTGATGCTTCTAGTCTGCGCACCAACTCTGGAGTCCACACAATAGGTTTGTTGAGCCTACACCTTCCTTGACCGTTTACTAGCTTTACGATCCTCTTGTACAACTCAGAGGGGAAGGATGCAAAGAAAATTTCATGGATTTCCGTATATAAGTAGCGTTATAACCACTATTCCTTCGATACTCACGGATTCTTGTTTTCCTGCACTGCGAACTTGTGAATGTTTCTGTCCTTCCACTCTTCAATTTCTTTCTTTGTTAGATTCCAGTGACATGACATCAGACATATCTTATGCAGATCTCGGTCCCGGCAACGGAACCATTTGTTGGCTTGTTGGGGCTTGACCCAGGTTCAGAGTTGATTTAGCCAAACAAATCCTAGTACTACTGGCCCTTTTGGCAACAGTCCGTGGAGCGCGGACTGAGGTCTCACCCAAAGTAGTATGGGAGGGTGCTAGAACCAGGTTTTCGCACCCTGGAGATGTCTAATGAGTTCAAGTGGTTCGTAGTTTGACCCTGCGCGCACGTCGCTACGCACACTTTCCTGTTCCTCGCAGCCTGAGATGCCACCTTCGCGCAACCCTACTCGGGGGCCGAATGCTGTTATTACCCAAGTCCTTACTAGTATGCCAATGTTAGTTGATTATTTTAGCCTACTTGCATGGTTTAAGTTATACTTAACAACATAAATTATTCATACAGGTGTGTGCAGTAAATAAACAGTATATTTGCAATTTATATCAAACATGATTTAACCCAAGAACATATACACCGAATTATGATAAAACTTCTATTTATTATTTCTTCCTCAGTTACAGACTCGACTCCGCCCTGTGCACTCAGCTGCGGACTACTAGGCCTCTACGCACTCATCTACAGAGCCTTCTCCTACCCTATGACCCAAGACACACTTAGACACTTAGACTCTTGTTCTTCTCTTCTACTTCGCTATACTTTCTTAGTTATCTTTTACACTTAGAGCCTCACTCTATTTATACAATCCCATGGTCTGTGGACCATGGGTAGGCCGACATTACATTACAAGACTAGGGCGGACAACCCTGTGACTCTATCATACATTTCGCCCTCTGCAACCGCATTTCGCAGAGTCTTTACAACAATATTGGGTCAAAACTTGGGCTTTGAGCCCCAAAACATGCCTTGGGGGGATTCCATGCCCTACAACATACCTCATTATAGTTCAAGGGAGGATATCTCATCTGCAATATTAACCAGATTAGCACGATACATTTATAATCATAATCACATCAACATATAACATCAGTTTATCTACTAGCCAGTTACCAATGCCTAATCATACCAACCACATACCATGACCCCAGGCATGAAAACTACACCCACATCAATGTATACATAACAACATATAAAAATTAACATGCATAACCAATGCATAAACAACATACACTCATGACAAACACAATCAACAACAATACCATCCACTTGCACATGGCAACACCACTGCAAACATGACCACAACCATGCATACTCAACAAGTGCATATATGACAAGCACAGAGAGCACATATGCAACCAACATGAATGCATGACCAACACACCGCCCATCCAGTCTAAGGGGTGAACCATGCTATGATACCACTATGTAACACCCTCCTCCCACGTTTACCCAAGTTAACCAGTCCATTAAGGTAAACATATGACAAGAGGCTACTATGACGTGATTCAACTCCCAATGTACAGTAAAGGAAGTGGAACCAATGAAACAACACCATTCTTGCCTTCCACACATGCTACATAACCTTTAAAAGCCAACCAACCCTTCTAGGTGACCAACCCCTACGGAAACTTGACATTTAACCTATCTGGATCCCCATCCACTCCCATGACAAGCCATGCATCTGAATGACGCCTTCTAGTCACTCCTATAGCATGGGTAGCCAAAGGTTGTGGACATTTTCAGCTAGTTCTGAGCCACCGACCCCAAATTCCGTGCCACTTTTTCAGTGCCAAGACTTAGGCCACTACCCAGAACTTCAGAAAACCTTGAGAAATAATAAATGACATTGAAACAAAGGTACTAATTCAAACACTTAAGCAATGACTTGAATGGACCCCTACTAGCCATGACAGACATTGCATCAAACATGTCACAAATATGCATTATTGATTCAGATGGATATTGGTGGCCACCTGCCTATTCCACCTGGACCTCTAGTAAGTTTCATCAGTTTCCTTTTTTATAACAACATTTACTATTTTTAGCAGTTTTTCAAGTCTTGAACTTTTGGAGTAGTTTTGACCCCCTAAATGACGTTTTTTTAAGTCTGCAACAGGCCCGTAGATGTGCATGCAACAAATCTAGTACTACTCAGAGAGATATTTCCAATGAAGTATCATTTGCACCAAACGAAGATAATATGACCAAGTTATGACCCTGGGAAACTCGATGCCCAACTAACCCCAACGAGGTCCACAAACTCTTTCCATTCCATCTCTTGGGGTTAGGGTTTTGGTTGTTTAGGGTTTTCCCTTATTGTTCAATAATAATAAAAACCCCTTGAACCTCATTGTAACACATTTTAGAGGCATGTAGTCGCCACATCTTTTATCAAATATAAGTTACCATCACCCGAGCTTCTGTATGTAAGAATTTTTCAGTTCTTTGATATTAATGAAATGAAGTGTTATTTCTGCTACATCTTCATTTATGGTTACATTTTTATTCTCTTGCATTCCTATTTAAGTTTGGATCAATAATATCAGAGTAGTCTACTCTTTCTCTTCTTTTTTTTGCAAGTCCTGAACAAGGTCAGGGTAAAAGGAGTTAGGGATCGAACTGGTTGAACCTTTGCAAGACCAACATTGCGAACCTCGATGACCTCCCATCGCAGAAGAAAAGAAATATGAGGGAGCGATATATCCTTTCAAAGTACTGCTCGAAGAAGCCCTCAATGATAGAGGAACGTGATCATGGACAACTTTGCCCAAATCCTTCGACGGCTACCTACATTCGACGCATCTTCCTCCAGCAGCCACTCTGGAAGCGCCACTCCCCTTAAGGTACAAGTTAACTTTGACATCAACATATTTGAAGGTCAGATAGATGCAGATGATGTAGATAAATGATTAAATCTACTAGAAGGATATTTTTCGGTTCATGATTTTTCCAACCGGGAAAAGATTACCTTTTCACTCCTTAAAGTCACCCCCCATGTCGAGGACTCGTGGAAAACTTACTGTGAGAAGAGGGACGAGAGTGGACCATCACTATTCCCAGCCACACCTACTTGGAATTATTTATGGGATGCCATCAAGGAACAATATTACCCTGTCGGGAGCTGTTAGGATACATACATAAAGTGGACCACATTGTCGCAAGGAAAGGACCAAGACATGCCAGAGTTCACAAACATTTTTCATACCCTTTGCACAAAGTTGGGTATTAAGGATTTTGAGCGACATTTGGTACTCAAGTATCGCGAATATCTACACAAGTACATCTTAGACGAGATGGAGTTCCTGGACATATCCTTTCTCGGCACTACCTATCGATACGATGTAAAGATCAAGCATAAATTTAAACAGAAAAAGCAAGATTTTGGATCTACGAATCCAAATCAAGGGAAAGGAGCCCCCAAACCACAAAACAAAGGAAAAAGGAAAGGCGGGGCGACCCAAGACAACCCATTGAAGTTGCAAGCAAAGAACAACACCACAAATACAAAGAAGGACACAGGAAAATGGTGAGTTCCATAAGAGCCCCGCTCACAACACAAGTGAGTGTCAGGCCATGTAGTCACTGGTGGCCAAGCTGAAGGCCTCCGAATCAAATGCATGTTCCAATTATGAGTCAAAACCCGACAAGGGGAATAACAAAGGGATGGAGATTATTGACGGAGAGCCTAGTGCCACTATTGCCACCACCAAGATCTAGAAGGATAAGCCGGAAGATCCAAAGGAGGGGGAGCACATCTTCCACTCACAGATGTGGGTGAAGGGTTCTCCGCTGCAGTTCATTGTCGGCAACGGGAGCCAAAATAACCTCATTTAAGCAAGGTTCATGAAGCGGCTAGGCCTACTAACCAAAACACACCCACAATCCTACACCATCAGGTGGCTTCACCAAGGACGAGATATCTGCATCAACCGACAGTGTCGCCTTCCCTACAGCATCAAGCCCTTCGCAGATGAGGTACTATGTCATGTTGCTCCTCTTGAAGTTTGTGATCTATTATAATGCCAACCATACTTGTGGAAGTGACATGTTATGTATGAGTCTAGGCCTCACATTGTTATTATTACTTTGGGCAAGAAGCTATATAGGATACCTGAGGTAGCACCACCTACCACCATCTCTTAGATCACTATGAAGCCATGCAGTAAGATCATTTCCAAGACTGGGAAATTTGTTTTCCTTATGATTCGCCCTCAAGGCAAGAAGAATATTATGGCCATGGCTTCCAGATAGGGCTCCTCCGCACGACAGTAGCAGATGGAAAAGCTCGTGGAGGAGTACACGGACATCTTCACCTCACCCACAGGGGTAACTCTACATTGTCAGGCCAAGCACTCCATCGATCTGACCCCAACGTGCCACTACCAAGTGGACCAATCTATCGACACATGTTATGGAGAACGTTGAAATCAAGAGGCAGATTCAGGTGTTGTTGCAGAAAGGGCACATGAGGGCACATTAGGCCAAGTTCATCACCCTGTGGGAGCCCGATCGTGTTGGTACAGAAGAAGGACGGGACCTGGAGACTCTGTATTGACTATGGGGAGTTGAACAAGATCACTATCCAAAATAAGTATCCAATCCAACAGATTGATGACCTTCTGGACCAGATCAAGGGGGGAAAATATTTCAGGAAGATTGACTTGAATTTCGGTTATCACTAGGTACCAATCGGACCCTCTGATGTATGGAAGATTGCCTTCAAATCCAAGGAGGGCCTTTTCAAATGGTTGGTCATGCATTCCGGGTTGACAAATGCCCCCACAATCTTCATGAGGCTGATGTAAGACATCTTGTGACCCTTCACTAACTCATTTGTGGTGGTGTATTTGGATGGCATCATGAGCTTCTGCTAAGTTAGGAAAAAAATCTCCACCATTTTCAATAGGTCCTCACAACCCTGCGGAAACAGAAGTTGTGTGTCAATTTTGAGAAGTGAACTTTTGGTATGACCCAGGTTTAATATCTGGGGTACATGCTTAATGAGAAGGGTTTACATTTGGACCCAACCAAGATACAAGTCATTTGGGATTAGCCAGCCCCAACCACTCTAACGAATCTGAGCAACTTTATGGGTCTTACCAATTTCTACCACAGGTTTGTGTTGGGGTTCTATCATATCACTTGGCTTTTGAGTTAAGTCACCAAGGGAGGAGAAAAAGCAAAGTTATTTTGGTCTGAATCCCAACAGAAGGCATTTTCCGAGTTGAAGCATCGCCTCTACTCTGCACGAGTTCTCACATTACCAGACCTGTGACAACCATTTGAGATTGAGACATATGCCTCTGACTATACTATTGGTGTAGTTCTTACTCAGCAAGGGCATTCAGTGGCATATCATAGTGAGACACTTTCAAACACAGTCTGAAAGTATCCCACCTATGAAAAAGAGATGTATTCCATTGTGAAGGTCTGCCGACAATGGAAGCATTACATTATGGGGAAGGAAACGATCATCCACATAGACCATCGACCCCTATAGTTCATACAGATATAAGGGAAGTTGTATAATGACTACCATCAGAAATGGTCCACATACTTCCAACAATTCCATTTGAACATTAAGTAGAAGAAGGGAAACACCACTAATGTTGTAGACTGCCTCAGTTGACCGTTGGTCATGGCGCTAACCATTGTTCTTGACTCTTGTGGGCACGAGACTTCGAGGTGGACACATCTTTACAAGAGCGATCCATAATTCGACAAAACATACCAGGGACTCCTAGAAGGCTAGCAACTTCAAAATTTTCACCTTCGGGAAGCATTGTTGTGCCACCTAGGACACCTCTGTGTTCCTTCAAGTAAGCGTGCCAAGATAATTTGGGAGGTGCACTATAGCCAGGTCACTAGACGTTTAGGGGTAGAGAAAAGAGTGGCAGTATTGCAGAAGTATTTTTATTGGTCGAACCTTCGACAAGATGTTGGGAAGTACATTAGATCCTGCACTGACTGCGCCATTGCCAAACTGACCATCAAGAAGCAAGGCCTATATACTCCTCTGCCTACTCCTAGTCAACCTTGGGAATCCATCTCTATGGATTGCATGTCGAGCCTTCGTTCTACTAAGCATGGCAACAACTGTGTTTTCGTGGTCATCGATAAATTCTCTAAGATGGCCATTATGGTAGCCTGCAAGAAGAGTATCATAGCAGAAGTCACTGTTAAGCTCTTCTTTGAATGACTGTGGGTACACTTTGGGATCCCATATTCCATTATCTCATATCGGGACAACAGGTTCCTAAGTACATTTTGGTAAAGTCTCTGGTTGATGTTGGATACCAAGCTCACTAAGTCCACATCTTTCCACCCCTAGACTGATGGCCAAACAAAGGACATCAACAAGATGATCATACATGTTTTGCACATGTAAAACTTGAAGCATCCACACACATGGGATGAAAGCCTCCCCTATGTCCAACATAGCTAAAATAGAGCTCTCTATAGCTCAACTGGTTGCAACCCCTTTCTAGTGGGGTTGGGATTCCAACCACTATGTCCCATTGATGTGGCCATACCATTTGCAACTACTTAGGAAGATTTGACTCATGTCTAGTTCGAAGCTAACAGGGCTAACAACTTCATTTAGCACATTCGGCACATCCACTAGTAGGTCCATGACATATTGAATAGATCCAATGCTAAGTAAAAGCATCGACAATATCAACATTAGGTGCAACACAAGTTCTAGGTGGGTGAAAAACTTTGGCTACATTCGTAGGAAGGGTGCCTCGTTGGGCCTCACTGCAAGCTTCGCCGCTCTGATATGGGTCATACACCATCACCAAGGTTGTAGGGGATAATGCCTTCGAACTCAACATTCCACGTTCCTTGGCCTGAACCCAGTGTTCAATGTGGACCGCCTTTGGCCACACTTTCCACCATTACTAGACACATCCAACATTGCAAACAACTCAAACCAATGGAGTTAAACCCAAACTGCATGGAACATGCCACAACTGATCAGATCATGGACACAGAGGTCAGGAACACTCGCCAACATAGGATCTAGCTATATTGAGTTATCAAAGCAGGCCAACTTCTTCACTAAGGAAAATGGTTCACTAGGGACCAGGTTCAATAGAAATATCCTCACCTCATGGAGGCTTTGCACGCAATGGGGACCATTGCTTCCTGAGGAGGGAGGACTGATTCGGGTTGATATTGGTGGCCACCCACCTATTCCACCTAGAAGTCCAATTTGTTTCATCAGTTTTGTTGTTTATAGCAACATTTACTAGTTTTAGCATTTTTTTGAGTCCTAAAGTTCTTGCGCAGTTTTGACTACCTAAACATCGTTTTTTTGAGGTTCGTAACATGTCCACCATTGTCAGCAGAAAATCTTATAGTACTCGGAGGTATCTTTCCAACGAGGTACCATACGCACCAAACAAAGATAATATGACCAAGTTACGACCCTGAGAAGTTGCCTGCCCACCTAACCCTGGTGGGGCCCACAAACTCTTGGCGTTCCATCTCCTGGGGTTAGGGTTTTGGTTGTTTAGGTTTTTACCTTGTTCTTCAATAATAAAAAGGCCCTTGAGCCTCACTATAACACAGTTCAGAGGCATGTAGGCACCACATCTCTTCTCAGAGATAAGCTACCATCACCCGAGTTAGTTTATTTCCATTCTGTATGTAAGCATATTTCAGTTATTTGCTATTAATGAAATGAAGTGTTATTTTTGTTGTATCTCTACATTTATGGTTACATTTGTACTCTGTTGCATTCCTGTTTAAGTTTGGATTAGTGGTATCAAAGCAATTTTCTCTTTCTCTGTTTTTCTTTGCATGTCCCTAATGAGGTCAAGGTATAAGGAGTTAGGGCTCGAACTGGTTGAACTTTTGCAAGACCAGCCTCGCAAACTGTGATGAACTCCTATGGCAGAACTAAAGAAAGATGAGGGAGCAGGAGATCCTTTCAAAATATTGCTCAAAGAAGCCCTCAAGCGATAGAGGAATGCAATGATGGACAACCTTACCCAGATCCTTCAGCGGCTACCCATAGGCGACGCATCTTCTTCCAACAGCCACTTTGGAAGCGCCACTCGCTTTAAGGTACAAGTTAACTTAAACATCTTCAAAGTCATCCCCCACTTCAAGGACTGGTGGGAACTTACTGTGAGAAGGGGGACGAGAGTGGACCCTCACTATTCTCATTCACACCAGCTTGGAATTCTTTCTAGGACGCCATCAAGGAATAGTATTACCCTGTCGAGAGCTATGAGGATAAATACATAAAGTGGACCACATTGCAACAGGGAAGGGACAAAGATGTGTTATATTTCACAAACATTTTTCATGCCCTTCGCATGAAGTTTGGGATCAAGGATTCTAAGCGACATTTGGTACTCAAGTACTGCGACTGTCTACACAAATAAATCTAGGATGAGCCAGATTTCCTGGACATCTCCTTGCTCGACACAGTCTATCGATACGTTGTCAAGATCAAGCATAAATTTAAATAGAAAAAGAGAAACTTTGGATCTGTGAATCCAAATAAAGGGAAAAGAGCCCCCAAATCGTAGAATAAAGGGAAAATCCAAGGTAGGGCGGCCCAGGACAACCTGCCGAATTTGCAAGAAAATATCAACACCACGAAGACAAAGAAGGACACAGGAAAATGGTGTGAGTTCCATAAGAGCCCCACTCACAACACAAGTGAGCGTCGGGCCAAGCAATCACGGTGGTCGAGTTGAAGGCCTCCGAATCAGATGCATGTTTCAACTCCGAGTCAGAACCTGACAAGGGGAATGACAAAGGGAAGCAAACTATTGACGCGGAGTCCAGTGCCATCATTTCCACCACCAAGATCCAGAGGAGGGGGAGCGTCTCTTCCACTCACAGATGTGGGTGAAGGGTTCTCCGTTGTAGTTCATTGTCGATGAGAGACAAAAGAACCTCATTTCAGCAAAGGTCGTGAAGCGATTGGGCATACTAACCACAACACACCCACAACCGTACACCATCGAGTGGCTTCACCAAGGACTATATCTTCGCGTTAGCCAACAATGTTGCCTTCCATACAACATCAAGCCCTTCACATATGATATATTGTGTGATGTTTCTCCTTTTGAAGTTTATGATGTATTATTAGGCCAACCATACTTGTGGAAGCGTTGTGTTGTGTATGAGTCTAGGCCTCGCACTGTTATTATTACTTTGGGCAATAAGTTGTACAGGATATTGGAGGTAGCACCGCCTACCACCATCTCTTTGATCAATATGAAGCAATGTAGTAAGATCATTTCCAAGACTGGGAAATTTATTTTCCTTATGATTCACGTTGGAGGCAAGAAGAAGATTGTGGCCACAACCTCTAGACAGGGCTCTTGCCCACGGCAGCAACAAATGGACAAGGTCGTGTAGGGTTATAGGGACATCTTCACCTCACCCATAGGGGTACCTCTACACTGTTAGGTCAAGCACTCCATCGATCTGACCTCGGTTGTGCTGCAACCCAATGGAACAATCTATTGACGGTCTACTTGGAGAACGATGAAAAAAAGAGGCAGAATCAAGAGTTGTTGCAGAAAGGGCACATCAACTAAGTTCATCACCCTGTGCGAGCCCAATCATGTTGGTGCAGAAGAAGGATGGGACCTGGAGACTCTGTATTGACTATCAAGCGTTGAACAAGATCATTGTCCAGAATAGGTATCCAATCCCAAGAATTGATGACCTTATGGACCAAGTTAATGGGGCCAAATATTCCAACAAGATTGACTTCAAGTCTGGTTATCACTAGGTACCAATCGAACCCTTCGATGTGTTGAAGATTGCCTTCAAATTCAAGGAGGGCCTTTTCGAATAGTTGGTCATGCCTTTCGGGTTAACGAATGCCCCCACAATCTTCATGAGGCTGATGGACGACATCTTGCGACCCTTTATTAACTCATTCATGGTGGTGTATTTGGATGACATCCCGATCTTCAACTAGAGTTGGAAAGAGAACCTCCACCATATTCGATAGATCCTGCGAACCTTGCAAAAACACAGGTTGTGTGCCAATTTGGAGAAGTGCACTTTTGGTATGACCCAAGTTCAATATCTAGAGTACATCATTGATGACCAGGGTGTGCATGTGGACCTAGCCAAGATATAAGTCATTCGAGATTGGTCAGCCCCAACCACTCTATTAGAGCTTCGCAACTTTCTAGGTCTTGCCAATCTTTACCACAGGTTTGTGTTGGGGCTCTCTCATATCACTCACCCTTTGACTCAAGTCACCAAGGAACAATGTAAACTTTGAAACGGGAACTATAAACTCAAAACGGGAGCTCTGGCCAAAAAAACACGTAAAAACATCAAAAACAGTGCTAAAAATGAAAAGTGTTGATGTTAGAACAACATATTTTTATTTTT
>APFE031399093.1:85965-99079 GCA_000404065.3 Pinus taeda
AGCTGCCATCAAGGGCATACTCGAGTCTTAAACCGTTGAACGCCATTGGTGAAATTTGAGATGTGATAAGAATTCGAATTCTATAATCAGGAACTTCAAACTTCAAACTTCTCCCTTCTTTGTATATTGTTCTTCGCTTTGATCACCTTTGCTCCAATACCATGTAGAAATTTCACCATAGATTACCTGATAATGCAATGTACTAAAGCAAAATACTCAATCTACTTCTACTAACAAACTTGTGGAAGCTTAATCGATATTGAGCAAGATCAATTTGAACACATATAACAGAGAATGAGAAATCAATCACACATGAACACAGAAGAATACTCTGGGGAAAGCCTCAGCTAAAAACCCCGATCTCTGTATTATCATACTAGTGGAAATTTGTCCAGATTACACAAAGCTTTAGCTCACAATCTATCCAGCTCTCAGTACAATCCCTCAATTCTGCTCATAGACTAAATAGACACAACATATGCCTTCCTCCAGTCCTCCAAGTCTCCTATTTCCTTTTGTAGTTTCTCCTGGGGTCCAATGCTTCCAACTGTGTGAATTCCCACCTCACACACAACACTGACCTCTGAAATAACTGCGCAATCCTGAAGGAGATAATTCCTTCTGCATGGATGAGTTTCCTATATAGGAAAAATCTTCCAACTGATAGTACATTGTCCCTTCCTCTGATCTCAACTGGGTCTCTGACTGAACTGACATGCATGAGTTATTTATGAGAGAATATTCAGTTATCTGAAGTGCAGGAGTTACATGCATGCATGCATTAACTAACTGAACTCACAATCAGTTCCACAAACTGTTGGAACTAATATAACTGGACTTAACTCAGTTCACTGAGCTAACTAGTTACAACTCAAAGTACAACTCATCTTGATCTCCTTAATCAAGGGATAACTTCCTCAATCAAAGGGGAAACTGTTGCATGTCTTCACATAGACTTCATGTTTGATTTTCTACAACTAATTAACTCAAGACGAATTAATTAATTATTTTACAAACAATTGCTAAGATCAAATTCGAATTTTAATTCTCAATTTTAGTTCAGGGACTAACTATAATTGGAATCTATTTCGAAATGCTATTTATAGCATTTCTATTTTATCATTCCTTGTTGCTATCTCCAACATTGGTACCTGATATACTATTTATAGCAATGCTATTTATAGCCTTTCTATTTTTAGCATTTCTTGTTGCTATTTTCAACAATAATAAACCAAATGAACACCCACACTAAGATGTTTTTCCCAACATTCAACTTGTAATATGTATCATGTGAGCTTGGGTATTATTTTGCCTTTATTAACTTTATTACATGGAATTTTGACTAGGGTTGTTACACCGGTGAAATTGGGTAAATGTGGGAGGGGGGCGGTTACAGGAAAATTCCTCTGGGTATGGTGAAGAAATTTTGAGGGATCCAAGCTTATGTTGGTTTGGTGATTTTTGGACCGGTTTAGGTGAAATCACTGTGGTTGAGGGCTGAGGTGGTTTAGCATATGGAATTCTTGGTTGGTTCTGTTTTGGTTTATCCCGTGAGATCCCACATTCATGCTTGGAATATGGCATGGGGTTGATTAGCTAAAAAAGAGATTTGGTTCAACCCAATGTATGGTCGGGTGGTATGTGGAATTCCTTGACTTGGTTCGCATTTGCATATGTTAATATGAGTTATTTTCTTATTGTGATCAATGAGCACATGTATTGGTTATTGTATTGATTTTATGACTGGTTTTTCATGGTTCTATCCTGGTCAAAAGTTGGTTACAGGCATGGTATATTTATCATTATGTGATGTGCTCTTGTTATGGATCTATTCCATGGTTTGAGAGGTTCTTGGCTATATATTTGAATGGATGAACTAATATGTGTTTGATGCAGCTATCAAGAAAGGGTAACAAGCCTTCTTGATGATTCTCTAATGAAACTAATGATACAGTGAACAAATATGCATTCATGACATGTAGGTATTATGTTTACCAAGTGTTTGTCTAAAGGATTTTCATGTATTTTATAAGTTTAATCAGGAATGGAGTCAAGAACAATGAGTAATGGCTCTTGTAGATGATTAAGGTGATTCTGGAGAATTATGGGCAGTTGGCATGGAACTGGTCCTAAAAATCCGGATCAAGGTTTCTAGCCACACCCTCTAAATTGGGTAATTTCAGCTGCAACCACATAGAGGAAGGCTTGTGCATGCTGCTAGAGCCAAGCTAACCATACTCACAACTTGGCATGCATGCGACTGGGCAGCAAACTCAATTAAAAATAATTTCCATCTCAGGGTATGATCACCAGAGGTTGTTAGCTGACATCTAGGTGATCTTGTGTTCTTGAGAGATATCATTAAGTTTCCAATTTGCAGGCCCCGCTTCCATAACTGGAAATTGGAGGTGGGGTCATGTCATAGTAACTCTCAGCTCATGTTTACCCTAGAGAGCTTGTGAAAGTGAGTAAATGTGGAGTGGGGTGTTACAATTTCAAGCTTGATGATACTTGTTTAAGATCGTAGTTCACTATTAAGGGCTTCGCGTATAAGTGATATTTTTATTTTGTTGACATTGAACATCTATTGTACTAATGAAGATGCCATGAACTACATATTAAATGGATAAGAGGACAACTAATGTGCTCTAATAATAATTAAATATCAAACACCAATACCATAACCATAACCATGTCATGCCTAATAATAGTTACACACACACACACACACACACACACACATAAGTGATATGTCTATTCAATTGCCTTCAAATCATAAACATACATGGATATAGATAAGAATGGAATCTGAAATTAGGAACATAGATGGGTCTCCATCGCTTATGGATTTGAGGAGATGTTGATAGGATTGTCTTTGGAACATTTGGTCGAATGATAGAGAAGAACCCCATCATGCTTCTTTTCCAACTAGGTGTAGAGGGTGATGAGAAGGTGGCTACATTTCTCTAATTTCTTCATTTGTTTCTTGAGCTCAAGATAGTTCAATTCCTAGGCTATGAAAGCATGATCAATAAATGTTTTAGTATTCCAATATTGTTCGAGAGTAGTGAAGAACTTGATATCTTTGGTGTGATTGGTGCCTAAATATGGGACACAATATTCAACCATCAAATCATTCTCCTTATTCTTTGTGATATGTCAGTTCCACCTTAACATTCACTTCCAATGCCCTAAGTTTCTCCTTGATTACAAGTGGGGAAGTGCAAGAAAAGGTAATCACAACAACCATTGTTGCGGATTCTGTCATGGTTCAATAAATTGGTGATTTACCATGTCTGATAAAGTGAGGGGACATGAATGTCAAAGAAATTAAATGACTGAAAATGGGAGAGAAAATGAAAAGCCCTATATTAAAAATATAGTCTATAGGATATATTGAAAGGACCTACAATAGGGTTTCATATATTGCCATTGATCTATGTGGGAGCCAAACTAGAATAATTCACATGCTTGGAAAATTGATGTCATCTCCCTATATTATAATTGTCATAGCTTCTCATTTGATCCAGGAGGATATTGGTTGCCACTCGCCTATTCCAATTAGACCTCCAATTCATTTCATCAGTTTCCTTAAGTATAACAACATTTACTATTTTTAGCAGTTTTTCGGGTCGTAAACTTTTAGAGTTGTTTTGACCCCCTAAATGACGTTTTTATGTTTGCATCAATCCCATAGCCATCGACAAGGGCTTGCCTCACATCCTGTAGTACTCATAGAGATCTTTCGAATGAGGTATCGTACACTCCAAATAGAGATCATATGACCAATTTACGACCCTGGGAAGTTTGTTGCCCAACTAACCCCAACAGGGCCCACAATCTCTTGGTGTTCCATCTCTTGGGGTTAGGTTTTTGTTTGTTCAATGTTTCCCTTTGTTGTTCAATGATAAAAAGGCCCTTGAACCTAATTCTAACACAGTTCAAAGATAAGCTAACATCGCCCAATCTCGTTTATTTCCATTATGCTTGTAAGCATCTTTCAATTCTTTCATATTAATGAAATGAAGATTCATATCTGTTGCATCTCTTTGTTTATGTTTACATCTATTTTCTGTTGCATTCCTACATAAACTGTTGCATTACTACATAAATCTGGATCAGTGGTATCAAATCGGTCTACTCTTTCCCTTCCTTTCTTTGCATGTCCCCAGCGAGGTCAGGGTATTAGGAGTTAGGACTCTAACTGGTTGAACCTTAGCAAGACCAGCCTTGCAACCCCCGACGACCTCCCATGGTGGAAGAAAAGAAAGACGAGGGAGTAGGATATCCTTTCAAAATATTGCTTGAGGAAGCCCTCAAGTGACAGAGGAATGTGACGATGGATAACTTTGCCCAGATCCTTCAATGACTTCCCACATGTGACACATTTTCATTCAACAACCACTCTAGAGGTGCCACTCCCTTTAAGGTACAATTCAACTTTAACATTTCCATATTTTAAGGCCAGATAGATGCAGATGTCATAGATATATGGTTAAATCTGTTAGAAGAATATTTTTTGATTCATGACTTTTATAATTGGGAAGAGAATGCTTTTGCACTCCTCAAAGTCACCCCCCTGTCAAGGACTAGTGGGAAACCTACTACGAATAGAAAGACGAGAGGGAACCCTCATTGTTATCAGATGCACCCATTTGGAATTATTTCTGAGACGCCATCGAGGAACAATATTACCCTATCGAGAGCTATGAAGATAAATACATAAGTTGGACCACGTTGTGGCAGGGAAGGGACCAAGACATGCCATAGTTCACAATTATTTTTCATACCCTTCACACGAAGTTGGGTATCAAGGATTTTGTGCGACATTTGGTACTCAAATACCGTGACTGTCTACACAAGTACATCTAGGATGATATAGAGTTCCTGGACTTTTCCTTGCTTAGTGTCGCCTATTGATACGTTGTCAAGATCGAGCAGAAATTTAAACAAAAGAAGCAATACACTGGATTTGTGAATCTGAAGCGAGGGAAACATGCCCCCAAACCGCAAAAAAAAGGACAAAGCAATGGGGAGGTGACATAGGAAAACTCGCTGAAGCCGCAAGCAAAGAATAACACCGCGGAGACAAAGAAGGACACAGGGAAATGGTGTGAGTTCCATAAGAGCCCCACTCACAACACAAGTGTCGAGCCAAGTAGTCATTGGTGGTCAAGCTAAAGGCTTCCAAATCAGATGCATTTTCTAAATCTAAGTCAGAACTGGGCAAGGGGAATGACAAAGGGAAGCATATTATTGATTTGAAGCCCAGTGCCATCATTGCCACCACCAAGATCCAAAATATTGAGCCCAGAGATCCATGGGAGGGGAAGCGGCTCTTCCACTCATAGATGTGGGTAAAGGGTCATTCGTTGTAGTTCATTGCCGACAACAGAAGCAACAAAAAAAAACTCATTTCAGCAGAGGTACTGAAGCAGTTAGGCCTACCAACCACACCACACCCACAGTTGTACACCATCAGGTGGCTTCACTAAGGATGAGATCTCTGCATCAGGAAGCAGTGTCGCCTTCCCCAGAGAATCAAGCCCTTCACAGATGAGGTACTATGTGATGTTTCTCCTCTTAAAGTTTTTGATGTATTATTAGGTTAACCATACTTATGGAAGTGTCATGTTGTGTATGATTCTAGGCCTCACACTATTATTATTTCTTTGGGTAATAAGCTATACTTGATATTCGAGATAGCACCGCCTATCATCGTCTCTTTGATCTCTGTGAAGAAATGTAGTAAGATCATTTCCCAGACTGGGAAATTTGTCTTCCTTATGATTCACCCTCAGGGCAAGAAGAAGATTGTGGCCACATCCAAAGCCTCCAGACAGGGCTCCTTCGTATGGCAATAATAGATGGAGAAGGTCGTGGAGGAGTATGGGGACATCTTCACCTCACCCATTGGGGTACCCCTACACTGTCAAGTCAAGCACTCCATCGACCTGACCCCAGGCGCGCCACTACCCAACGAACCAATCTATAGATGTTATGTTTTGGAGAATGATGAAATTAAGAGGCAGATTCAGGAGTTTTTGCATAAAGGGCACATCAATCCAAGTTCATCACCCTATGGGAGCCCGGTCGTGCTGGTACAAAAGAAAGACAACACCTGGAGACTCTGTATTGACTGTCGAATGCTGAATAAGATAATTGTTTGGAATATGTATCCAATCCCACAAATTGATGACCTTTTCAACCAACTCAAGGGGGTAATATTTCAGTAAGATTGATTTGATGTCTAGTTATCACCAAGTGCCAATTGAACCCTTTGATGTGCGGAAGATTGCCTTCAAATCCAAGAGGGCCTTTTTGAATGGTTGGTCATGCCTTTTTGATTGACGGATTCTCCCACAACCTTCATGAGGATGATGGACGACATCTTGTGGCCCTTCACCAACTCATTCGTGGTAGTATATTTGGACGTCATCCTAATCTTCATCTAGAGTTGGGAAGAGCACCTACACCGTATTCGGTAGGTCCTTTGCCACGAGGTAGTTATGATCTCGTAAAGACCTTTATGGCCCTCCCCATAAATGGACCTTTATGAACTTCTAAAGAGTCCTTGAGGTTATGGCCAATGCACCATTGGTTCTTTAATATATGACCGACTATCAGGAAAAGAACTGCAATAGCTAAACCCTGAAACAAAATAAGTTGTGTGCCAATTTGGAGAAATGAACTTTTGGTATGACCCAGGTTGAATATCTAGGGTACATCATTGATGAGCAGGGTGTGCAGGTTGACCCAGCCAAGATACAAGATTTTCAAGATTTCTCATCCCCAATCACTCTAATAGAGCTACGTAACTTTTTGGGCCTTGCCAATTTCCTTGCCAATTTCTACTGCAGGTTTGTGTTGGGTTTCTCTCATATCACTTGGCCTTTAAGTCAAGTCACCAAGGGCAGAACGAAAGCAAATTTCTTCTAGTCTGAATCCCAATAGAAGGCATTTTTCGAGTTGAAGCATCACCTTTGCTCTACACCAGTGTTCACATTACTAGACCTGCAACAACCATTTAATATTGAGACATATGCCTCCAACTATGGTATCGAGGTAGTTCTTACTGAGCAAGGGCATTCAATGGCATATCATAGTGAGACACTTTCAGAAACAGTCTAAAAGTATCCCACCTATAACAAAGAGATGTATTCCATTTTCCATGGCAGCCAATAATGGAAGCATTACATTCTAGGGAAGGAAGTAGTCATCCACACAGACCACCGACCCCTGCAATTGATATAGACACAAGGAAAGTTGCAAAATGATCGCCATCAGAAGTGGTCTACATATCTGCAACAATTCCATTTGAACATCAAGTACAAGAAGGGAAACACCAATATTGTTGCAAACTCTCTCAGCCAACCACCGATTATGGTGCTAACCACTGTGCTCGATTCTTGTGTACACGAGACTTCGGGGTGGCTGCATCTTTACAAGAGTGATCCAAAATTCAACAATACGTACTAGATGCTCCTAAAATGCAAGAAAGTTCCATATTTTCACCTCTAGGGCACATTGTTATGCCACCTAGGACACCTTTCTGTTCCTTCAAGTGAGAGTGCCAAGATGATTTTGGAGGCGCACTACAGTCGGGTCACTTAACACTTCGGAGTAGAGAAAACAGTGGTAGTGTTGCAGAAGTATTTTTATCAACCGAACCTTCGATAAGATGTTGGGAAGTACATCAGATCCTGCACTGCCTGCGTCGTTTCCAAACCTACAATCAAGAAGCAAGGCCTATATACTCCTCTGCCTACTCCTAGTTAGCCTAGGGAATCCATATCCATGGATTACATGTTGGGCCTTCCTTCTACTAAGCATGGAAACAACTATGTTTTCGTGATTGTTGATAGATTCTCTAAGATGGCCATTCTAGCAGCTTGCAAGAAGAGTATCACATCAAAATTTGCTGCTAAGCTCTTATTTGAATGAGTGTGGGCACATTTTGGGATCCCATATTCCATTATCTCAGATCATGACAATAGGTTCCTGTGTACATTTTGGTCAAGCCTCTAGTCGATGCTGGATACCAAGCTCACTAAGTCCATGACCTTACAACCCCAAACTAATGGCCAAATAGAGGTCATCAACAGGATGATCATGCACATTCTATGCATGTACAACTCAAAGCATCCACACACATGGGATGAAATCCTCCCCTATGTCTAGCACAATTACAACAAAGCTCTCCATGGTGAAGTGGGAAGACACATAAAGCTAATGGTGGTCCGAGCTCTTGAACATACCTGAGACAAGCGAGCATGTTATTTTATGGAACTCATCGCATGAAGGCTGGAACGAACTAAAGAGGTGAGGAATACTTGTTCTATCCCTTTAGCCCATAGATTGCGCAACTAGTTATTAGACCACCTCTATCTATGGATATATGATGCTCGAGGCAACGAGAAGATATCTATATTGATAAGCAGCAGGATCAAAGCAGTTGGCAAGGTCTTGATCAACGGGTAGGTTGAAGCCAGAGTAAGGGGAAGAACCCCCCACGCCTGCAAGAAGTTAGGAGAGGAAGAACATAGCTCAACTAGACACAACCCCTTTCATATGGGATTAGGATTCTAGCGATTATGTCCCATTGATGTGGCTATACCATTTCCAGCTACTCAGGTAGATTCGTCTCATGTCCAGTATGAAGGTGATAGGGCTAAAAACTTCATTGAGCGCATTCAGCACATCTACAACCATGTCCATGACATATTGGATAGAGCCAATGCCAAGTACAAGCAACTTCATGATCAACATCAACTACCACACAAGTTCTAGGTGGGCGAAAAAGTTTGGTCACATTTGTAGAAGGAGTGCCTCGCTGGACCCCACCGTAAGCTTCGCCGACTTTGATGCGGGTCATGTACCATCACCAAGGTTGTAGGGGACAATGGGATCCACTAACAAATAAACCTCATGCTCATGAAACCCATGAGCAAGGCATACAAAAATAATTTTATTTCTTTTATTTCATCATTTACAAAGATCCTGTCATTATCAAGACCGAACCTAGTTACACTTTCTTCAACACTCCCTCTTAACTAGGGAGGTATTCATAATGGTACTTGGTCATTCTCAATTTGAATAATTTCTCATAAGAAGAATCAGATTAGTAACTCATCTGTATAGCATCATAGTAACCAACATTGTTTCCACAACAAGGACTTGACTAACAGCTCTATCTCTCATCAGATCATAACACAATGTTGGCGAGACCAATGATTATAAACACCTTCATCATTGTCTCTCAAGGTACATACCCACCTGGGTGTTCACTGAGTATGACCTTCTAGGACTACTCTTATCTTAGGTTTCCAGCCCTCAAATAATATCGGTCCTCTTGCCTACTCTTATCTTGGACGCCCTGCACACCCTCAAAGAGTATCAGATGCCAGATGATTACCCAATTCTCCATTCTTTCTTCCCAAGTGAAGACAAGAATGTTGTGTCTATCTCTCCCTCTTAACCAGGGAAGATATGCCCATTCCTATAAAGGAATGTACCCAAGTTCTCTCTGACCATGAACTTGTCCATGCTCCCTCTCAATTAGGGACTTGTCAGAGCTCCCTCTTAACTAGGGGATCCCCTTTTCATCAACAACTTCTTCTTCGTGGGTCCTTCAGCCACTTGATCAATTTATTTTCCTTGATGTCATGAAATTCAGTCGAGCTTCTTCCTTGTAGGGCATTAGCCATTCATCACTTTCCTTCTTGGTTCGTCATGTCATTCCTTTATTTATGGAAAGTGGCCTTCTTGATACATATCTAGAACCTTCGTCATATGGCTCCTTCTTCCTCATCATGTTTCATTAAAGAATTTCCATCCACCACATGAATGCTAGTTGTACTTGTACTTACAACTCTTGTTCGACTAGCCCTGCATGAACTCATCTAGATATTATTCAAGAAATCAAAACATAACATTAAATCAAATAGTACCTTTCGAGATGGCTCTTCATCATGACATCTTCATGTAGGTATCAGCATCCTGCATACATGTTGACACGTCTCCCAAGATATCCATTGTCAAGGCTCTCCATCTTTTTCAGACTCCCATCAGAGTCTTCATATCTTTCCGGAAGATTTCCTATTCAAATCTTCTTGGTCTTTTCGATGTTGATCGTCTTCATCATGGTTTCATATCTCACTATCTCTTCCTTCCTCACACATTCCATTCCAAGGAGATCCCAATCAGAGTTTCTTAATTGTAGTCAACCACCTCATACTTCATACAAGGACATATTATGTTGATTTCATATAGTGTGACTTATTCTTTCGACACCTTTTAAGAGGAGGAGATCCTTCTCCCTTGATCTTGCTTCTCAAGATAGAAGTAGTGATCCATGTTACCTGCAACCATACAACATGCCATTATAATATTAAACACACGCATACGTACCTCATTTTACCTTTAGGTCATCTAAGCTTCTTCCATTAGCATCCTAGATTGAAAAGATATTTAATCCCTTGATCTGCTTCATCTCTCATGTCATCGTACCATTATCCCATGAACTCGACAAGTTGGATTTTTTTATGAAACACTTGCTTCCTCTCTAGTTTAGTGAACCCTCCGATGAGGATTCCATTAGAGAATCTTGAGGATCTTGTATATCTATTTGGCAGATGTTTCCTTTTTGACGTGATGTATGATGAGCCTTTTCCGAGATGACTTCATCCTTTTCTTCAATATCCAATGAGTTTCCCAAGAGCTATATCCTTCATGTTTGTCTGCCATGGATTTTGTCCTCCATGATTCCCATGGTGATGTTACAAGCTCTTGTTTCTAATGCTTCCATGATGCCTGGATGCATCTTATTATTATGGTCATATCCTTTAAAAAGATATTTAGAAGCTTGTGATAGGACCCTTTTGTGAGGGATACCATCTTGATCATAGTAGAGATCTGTTACTCCCTCTTTCCTTGGCCCTTTTCTTTAGTTTCCTCCATCTTTCCAGTGATATGAGCTTTATTTTCATAATTTTCCATAGGATTGTTTTGTCTTGTTTGAGGACCAAACTTCCCTTTCCTTTCTGCAAATGTTTGAGTCCTTCAACCTTCAACACTTTTGCCCTCAACTTGTCTTTTTCTATCTAACATAGAGACCACAAGTGGTTGAATGAGGTAAAATTCCTTGTCTATGGACATTGGTTACCTTGCTTATCAGTTAGTGTATTTAAAAACAATGATGATTATCTTCTTATCATCTCTCCCAGATCTCCACTTGAGATTTCATAAAGATATCCCTTCATTCTTTGTGTTGGGGAAAAATCCCCCCCAAGGAAATTTTTATACATACTAAGCTTTGACAACCTTTATAGGGTAATTTAACACTTTCTCTAATAATTGAGCATGATTGAAGGGTGGATCTGCCTTTAATTAAAGATCAATGGTTAACCATAGCTCTCACTCTTTCCAATCACGTGCTGGATAGTTTCTAGAAAATTCCCGACGCATTTAAAACTCTTGCAAGTTCCTAACCCGATCGTCGTCAAAATTAATCTAATTAGCACTATGAATACTATCACATATGAAGGTGCACGTATAATAAGCGCTTCACTATTTCCCGACGCACATAGACCATTGATTAGCCCTACATACGATGACTCTCGGACCCTGTCGTAATTGAAGTTACACACCTGTTAACGCATCCCCGCGAAGCCGATACCACGATCACCATTGATCGATATCAGATCAACGGTCATCGCATCTGAACTCACTCGGTGTTTAACTTGTTTCTTTCATGTGATAGACGAGTCCCACCATCCGTGGATAGTAACCAAACTTATGGTAATTTCACACCTATCTGTTGCATTAATGAGCACCTTAAAACACCATTAAGCCTAAGCATCGCCATATTTTTCCCATTATGCTCGTTATTTTCACTCTTTCCATGATATTCGCTTGAGTTCGGCCATGATCTCGTCAAGACTGCAAGACTACTGTGCTCATCACGAATTCAAACGCATTCCCCTGTAAGTTATTATTTTTCTTCGCCTTTTTTATTACAGTTGTAATCCTGTCCATTTGAGCCGCTATAGCCGAGCTAGCAGGAAAAGAATCCCTTGTGAATGAGTTGGCGGGAGTGCAAGACAGCAAGGTGTGCCTCAGTGATATCCTCACCCTAAAGAGAACTCTCTATTCATCAGTTGTTATGTCGATTGATGACCATTGCTTGCTCAGGACTGGAATCCTGCATGCAGATATTCCATCGATCCATTTCAACCCTGATTCCATCCTCTTGCTAGCTGAAAGCTTTGAGCTAGAACAATAAGCATTATACTTAAGGAATAACCACACTTTATTTTTAAAGATTGACGAGAGAATTATTGCAGAAATGTTGGGAATTCGAGCCAAGGCAATAGACATTATAGATAGAGGGTTAGAAAAACAATTCATTACATGGGCCAAAGGAAATAAGCTTGAATGCCTATGAACCCTTTTCCAAAATCCCGACCCTGAGCTAAAGCTAGTTTTTCCTATTCTAACTATTTTGCTAAAGCCCTTCTATCAGACTTTAACATCTCTCTTGTCAGTTCTTTTCGATCTCGCGAACGACTCTAAGGTAGATGAATCGTTGCTTTTAGCAATTCGTCTTGTTACTCTTAAGCCCAACCATCATACCATCAACTTTCCCAAATACTTATCCCTGGCTCTCATTGTAGATTTGTCTACCACCCTTCCTCGCTGCTCCTGTTGACACTACTTCTACCTTGTTCACTTGATTTTATTCAATTATCCTTAGTACTTTCTTGCTTCTGGACTCATCTTATGCACTTCAGACGCTGAAGGCAAAGAAAAAGAGGTATTTTTTTGGTCTGATGCAATATATCCTCAGCATATTCTATTGGCTTACTCTTAGTATATCGACTGCTTTTCCTATCCTTTAAAAGCAAAAATAATTGAAGCTAGAGTGAATCGAATCTCAGAAGAGCAAGTCAAAGTACTAAGATTGACCGAGCAAGAAAGTATTGATAGCTGGTTTTTGTTTCCTGAGTATACTGTAATACGGTTATATGATACTGTAAGTTTGCAAGAGCTATTGGATTGATACCCAAAGTACAAAATCTTCCATATTTTCCAAAAAAAAACAAACCACCCCCAC
>APFE031399093.1:101549-116058 GCA_000404065.3 Pinus taeda
AATTTAATTCAAGGACAAATTAAATTGGAATATTCTTGTTGCCATATTTCAACACTCCCTCTCAACAAGAAAGGGATTATATGCCACCCTGATCCTGTCTCTATGGAACTCGAATTTACACTTTAACAATTCCTTTGTGTAAATGTCAGCATCTTGTTCCTCTATCGAAATATATTGTAGCAACATGATCCTCCTCGCTACATAGTCTCTGAGATGATGATACCGGATGTCAATGTGCTTGGACCTATCATGAAATACTAGATTCTTATAGATTTTGATACAACTTAGATTATCACAATAGATCACAGTTGGATCCATCCTCTGATCAAACAAACCAACTAGGATTTTCCGCATCCATATGGCATCACATGTTGCCTGACTTGCAGCCATGTATTCTGCGTCTGCCGAGCTAAGTGAAACTGACCTCTGTTTCCTGTAGTACCAAGAAACTGTAGCCGACCCAAGGTTGAAAATCCCTCCTGATGTGCTCTTCCGATCTGATGAACTCCCTACCCAATCTACATCAGTAAAGCCTTCTAGCTTCACTCCCTCTGTCCGTCTGTACCATAATCCATACTGAGATGTGCCTCTAAGGTATCTCAATACATGCTTTACTGCCTTCCAAAACATCTTGGTAGGTTGAACATCTCCTGGCTCAGCTGGTTCACCACATAGCACAAATCTGGTCGTGTGTTCACTAAGTACATCAATGAACCCACAAGTTGTTTGTACACAATAGCCTCTACCACTTCTCTTGAAGTAGTAACCTCCTTCCTCCAGTTACCTGCTAGAAGAGTCTGCATGGGCTTGCATTTCTCCATGTGGAATCTCCTGAGTATCTCGTTGGCATACTTGCCCTGAGACACAAACAACTCCCCATCCTTCTGCCACACTTCCATGCCAAGGAAGTAATGCATAAGACCAATATCTTTCATCTTGAATTCTCTTGCAAGGTCCTCCTTTCAAGACACGATCAATTGATTATCACCAGTCAATATGAGATCGTCAACATAAAGTACAATGATCAACAGCTTACCTTTTAGGTTCACATCCGCTTCACTCTTTGTGAAGCCCAACCCGGTGAAGTAGTTGTCTATCCTGGTTTACCAAGCACGAGGTGCTTGCTTCAGCCGGTACAACGCTCTCTTGAGTTGGCACACATGCGACTCATGATCAAAGGTCTCAAAACCTTCTGGCTACTCTATGTACACCTCTTCCTCAATCTCGCCATTGAGGAATGTCATCTTCACATCCATCTGATGGATCTTCCAACCCATCTATGCTGATAGTGCCAACATAGATCTGATAGATGAGTGCCTTGCGACAAGAGAAAAAGCCTCATCATAGTCAGTCCCCTTGACCTATGAAAAGCCACTGGCAACAAATCTTACCTTATGCTTCTTCACACTACCATCAGCAGCTTTCTTTACCTTGTAAAGCCAACGGGAACTCACAACTAACTTGTTCTCCGGTCTCGGAACCACGTCCCAAACACGGTTACGAACTATAGAGTCATACTCCTCCACCATAGCATCAACCCAAATCGACTGCTACACTGCGTCCTCAAAGGAAGATGGCTCAGTCTCAACACATTCCCCAGCAAGGGCCATGTATCCAGGGTACCTCTCAGGTGACCTCCTCTGTCTGTGCTGAGAAGAGGGTGCTCCCACATTCTCTCTCGCATCCTCCAACAATCTGTCAGCTTCTCTTGTGCACTTTCATCCATCTCTGGAAGACTCTGCTTGAGTGGATGTCTCCACTCCTGGAACCTCTGCATGCGCCTGCTTTGCATTAGTCTAAGGCTCCTCCTCCTTAGGAACCAACAATTCCTTCACAGCTTGTAGTTGGAGCTCCCTCTGAAGGGAAACCCACGTGGCCTTTTGCTCATCAAACTTGAGATCTCTGCGAATCACTATCCTCCGACTCGTAGGCAAGTACACTCGATAGTTGTGAGGTGTATCAGTGTACCCCATAAATATCCCCAACTCTACTGTCAGCTCAATCTTCTTCCATGCATCCTTTGTCACATGGCAATATACCGATGAGCCAAAGATCCTGAAGTGACACACATCTGGTCTCTTACCGAAGAAAGCTTCCTCTGGTGTCTTCATCCCAAATATGCGATGCGGGCTTCTATTATGCAAATAGACCGTTGTGTTGCATGCCTCAGCCCACAAGTGAAGTGGTAGGCCTTGGTCATGCAGCATTGCCCGCGCTGCCCCAACAATTGTTTTGTTCTTCCTCTCGGCCACCCCATTCTATTGTGGGTTATGAGGTGTCATCAACTCTCGTTTAATTCCTTCCACTACACAGAAGTCCTTAAACTCTTGAGAGACATATTCTCCACCATTGTCACTTCTCAAGGCCTTGATCTTCTTCCCTGACTCTTTCTCAACCAAAGCTTTGAACGCACAAAACTTTGTGAAAGTTTGGTCCTTCTTCTGCATGAAAGAAATCCAGTATTTACGAGAATAGTCATCAATGAAAATCACATAATACCTTTCCTTCACTGTGGATGCCGTCGAGAATGGTCCACACAAATCAGTATGAACTCGCTCTACGATAGCCTTTGCTCGACTCTCTCGATCATGAAAGGAAGACTTGGTGTACTTTCCCAAGGGACAACTTTTGCATGTGTCAACTTGCTCAAGTTTACCTTTGGGAAGTCATGTAGATATCTGTTGCATTATCTTCAAAGCCCCATGATACAAATGGCCCAAACGCTTGTGCCACAACTCGCCAATGTCTTGGCTTTGCACCAATTCTTCTTTCATACTCAATGTTGCATAATCATCTACCTCTAGTTTATAGATATTCTTCTCACGAATCCCTATCATCTTGGTCTGACCAGTCGCTATGTGTCTTAGGAATGCCTTTCCTTTACTAAAGACAACATCATAGCCTTTTTCCTCCAACATCGCGACCGATGCCAAGTTCTTCTTCAATCCAAGCACATACTTCACATCTGTCAAGGTGATGGGAGCTCCATGCTCCCTCTGAAAAGCAACCTTGCCCACTCCTGAAACATTATACCTTCTGTCGTCACCCATCTCTATGCGCATCTTGAGGTCTTTCTCCTCCAAGGAACTGAATAAATTTTTATTACCGGTCATGTGGAATGAGGCTCCACTGTCAAGATACCAGGCACAACCCATCATCGATGACACCATGCATTTGATGAGGGTAAAGTCCATTTCGAGTTGAGAGGCCAATGCCTCACCTTTTGATCCTTCCAAGGATCCCTTCTTGAACTTATTTGATGGGAAATTAGTTGCATAATATACCATCTTATGACAATTAAAGCATCTTACTTTAGACATGTCACCCTTCTTCCCTTCATGAGAAGAATTCGATTTGAAATGGGAAGCCTTCCTCTTCCCTTTCATTGCCTTACTTGCTAAGGCCAGGTTTTCTTCATCATCATTCTTGGATGAAGAACCATCTCGTGTGCTCCTTCTGATCTCCTCCTGGATAAGATCTGACCACAGTTGTTCCCAATCCGGCAGTTTCTCCCTTCCATTCACAGAGTCCTGGTAGCTATTCCAACTCTTTGGAAGGCCAAGGAGAGCGAGGCTCACCATATCATCATCGACAGTAGTTATTCCCATACTTCCAAGCTCATTTCTGCAAGTGGTGAGCTTGTTCAGATATGTGGAAATAGTATCGCCCTTCTCCATCTTGATTATTTGAAGCTTATCCTTGAGCTCCAATTTCCTCTGGTCGCTACTATTTTGGTAGAGGTTCTTCAATGTCTTCCACGTTGAAAATGGAGTATCTTTTCCCATGGAGACTCGAGACAATATGGTCTCGAACTCCCTCAAGGATGATTTATCTCGCCTTCGCCACACACTTCTTCCACTCAGCGAACTCTCGTGCATTAGTTGAAGCTGGCTTTGGGATTTCTTGATCAATGAATTCCTTTAAGACATTGTCTTCTAATACAACCTCTATTCTATATTTCCATGCTATGTAATTCGAGCTACCTTCCAAAGCATACTCGAGTCTCAAGCCATAGAACGTGATTGGCTAATCTTGAAGTATGATATGAATTTGATTTTCACCTGCAACCCCGAACTTCAAGCTTCAGATTATCTTCTCAGTATACTGTTCACAGCTCCAATACCATGTAGATAATTTCTACAAATCCAGCTCTGCTACCATGTAGAAAATTTGATGGTAGGTTAACCTGATAATGCAATATAAATCAAAGTAGAATACTATAACCTACTTCTACTATCAATTTGCAGAAGATTAAAGATCGAGCTGAACAATATAACCATAAGAAGAAGAATCAATGGCACAATACACATGAAAATACTTTGGGGAAAGCCTCGGCTAAAAACCCCACACTATTTGTATTATCATAGAAGGTGGAAATACATAGGAATTATACAAATCCTTAGCTCTCACAACTAGCCAGCTCTCAGTACAATCCTCACAGATGCTCACAGGCAATCTTGGCCTCTCTCCAACCTTCCTCTCTTCCCTCCAAGCTCCTATTTCCTTGCGTTGTTCCTTGTGGATGATTCTCCTATTACCAAGTGGATGATCTCCTCCAAAACTGCGCAATCCTCAAGGATTAAATCCTTGATTGCATTAATGAGTTTTCTCCATGAAGAAAACACATGCAACTAATAGTACATTGTCCTTGACATTAATCTCAACTGGGTATTTCTCATAATAGACATGCATGAGTTTTTGATGAGGGAATCTTCAGTTAATTGGAGTAGCACTAGTTGAGTGCATGCATGCATCAATTGACTGTTAACTCTCTATTAGTTCCTCAAACAAATTTGGAACTAATTCAATTGGACTTAACTCAGTAAAATGAGTTAACTAATTACAACTCAAATATAACTCAATCTTATCTCCTTAATTTCAGGGATAACTCTTGCATGACTTCAGAAAGACTTCTAACTTGAATTTCTCCAACCAATTAATTTAAAATAAATTAATTAATTATTTCCAAGTAGCTATTAAGACTAAATTCGATTTTAATTCACAATTTAATTCAAGGACAAATTAAATTGGAATATTCTTGTTGCCATATTTCAAAAGATCTAGAACATCTTCTCTAGCTATAAATATGGGAAAAGTGTCAGACATGGAAAAAGTGTCAGACATGGATGTGATTAACTTACACCGACAAGTAGGTGAGATAGTGGCTAGTAGACCCCTCAACTCCACAACAGGAAATAGGAAGATGCAAGCTATGTTGGAAGAATTTCCGAACAACTGAATATAACTCGTATGGCCCTGCACACCAAAACTAACCGAATCAAGAAACTAGAAGAGATTATCGTTCGACAATCTGGGCATCCTAAAGACACTGCCCCTCTGAAGAAGTTACTCGAGGAAAAGGACAAACAAATAAAATCTCTTCAGGCAATCTTGAAGATCCCAGATCACGACCCCCATGTTCTTATACAAGCATTTGAAAGGAGGGAAGAGGTCGAGCATCGTCTTCAGGAAATGGAAACTGCTATCTAGCTTAAGGAAGAAGAGCATAAAAAATCCCTTGAGCAGCTACAAGAAGTTAGAACAGAATCACATGAGAAGGAAGAATGACACTTGAAACTCTTGGAGGAATATAAGGCCTCAATCAATAAAGCTCTTAACTCAGCCCAGATGTCTGAATCAGAAGATCCCAAATTATTACATATCAAAATCGATCAGTTAGAGCAAGAGTTGTAGACAACCAAAGAAGAGATCGCAAGAGCTGAGAACAAGACAGTTGTGGTCATAGGGTGAAAGAATGAAGAGATTGAGAAGATCCAAGCTACACCCAGAGATAGAACTAATCAAGTAAAAAATCTCGAGGAAGTCGCTTGTGTCACGGTCATCGGGAAGAAAGTACTAATGGAAGCCAAAGAAGAAATATGGAGGCAAGTATGGCAATAGATCACTACAGTTGACTGATCCAGGTCCGGGTGTGACAAAGGACCCTTCCAAGACCTTTTATTTTTGTGATGTGTTAAATTGAATTTTTAAAAGAACCTAAATGAATACATCTACATGTTGTAAAGAAGAGGAACATGACATTCATCAACAACATAAAAACATAAGCCGTTGATAACGGAGTTCGTCTAGGAGGGACTACGTCTCCGGGCCTCGATGTCAAGATGGTGTAGGTCACTGCATTAAGTGTTGTCAATAATGATGGTGTACATAAGTGGTGACATCACTATCATACAAGGAAAATGCCCTCACGCAAGAGTGGCTCCAAGAGATGTTCCACTACAGGAACTCTCAGTCAAAAAGGACTCCTATCAATATGACATAAAACTCATGCATAAAGAAAATGAGCATCCCGTCGACATGGCATACAAGGGATCTCAATGCAAGCATACATGGCGAAACATGAGTATCCCATCAACATAATGACAAAGGGATCGCAAACAAAACATGACGAATCATGACAACAAGTACATCCCACAAATGATTCCGCATCACATCAAGTAGGAATCATGGAACCAGTAAGGAAACAAGATCCCACTTCAAACATCAAACAAGGATCTGTGTAGCACAATGCATAGCAAAATAAGTACATGAACATACTACATATACCTCACATCTAGGGGCCATCTGAAGAAAAGGATGTCAAACTGCTGAAGCTGGCCGTATCACCCATCTCGCGGCGTTGAATCTCATGGAAATGATTGCTCACACATTGAATGTTGACACCTGCACTCCACCTTGAAAAGTGGCCAAAAAATGAAATGAGCAAATGGAAAATCTGAATGCACCATCATATTTGTGGCGTCGAATAATGCAAAATCGACTATAAAATTTTTGAATTCTGAGAAAGTGGAAATCTGGGGCTTAAGGAATCTTTTAGATTCCCCCTAGATTCCTCAAAGATTCCCTCCTCCGTGTCCTCTGCAAATCAGCCACTTAGATTAGGAAACTGGCTGTGCCATCAGGTTCGTGTCACTGAGAGGTGTAAGATCGACATAAAATTTGTCCATTTTGGACACAGCAAAATTTTCACCCTCCTAAGAATTTCACTCAATCATGGCTCCCCCTGCCTCTTCTCTGGGCTCATGGTTCCACCTGCAAATAAATTAATTAAAAAATTGTCGTCCCGGTTTCCATGCGCGCTCCTCGCTCCTCCATGCTTAGGCGCACTGATGAAATGAGGGTTTATGTGAATTTTTTGGGCAGATTAATCACGGAAATCGTTTAGGTGGATTGGTATAAGGTCTGAGTAGTAAGGAGGAGGTCGGGTGGTCAAACCCTGACCCCAACACATTAAAACTTATTTTGTTGTTGAAAAGCCACATGAATTTTATTTTGGGGGTCGGGTCCGCATTGGGCGGACCGCCCCATACCCTCTGTAACACATATATTAATTAGGGGCGTTGTTTTGAATGGATGGCGCATTAATGCTTGGGCCGTTACATTTTTTTGGTTTATGGTTGCGGTTGGGCCGGCGGGGGTCATGGCTTATCGGCCTTTTAATAAATCAAAATTTTTAATGTGGTTTGGGGTGGCGAGGGTGGTGGCCCGCCACCTCATATATATATATGTATATGTATATGTATATGTATATGTATATGTATATGTATATGTATATGCACATATACATATACATATATACATACGTACATACATACCTATATATATATATATAATATATATATATATATATATAATATATATATATATATATATATATATATAATAATAGGGCTATTTTTTAATTTTGTCTAACATAAGGGTTATTAGACAAATTAAAGAGGCAATAATTTCACCCGCTTTCGGGAGCTAAGTTTCATGCCCTGGGGTCGGTCAAATTGTAGGACACTTAAACCGGCCCACAACCCAACTTTGACCATAACTTTGACTAACTCGTTCTCCCTCATACGAGCTCGAATTGACGAACCATTCACACCGCCGCGATCAGGAAGACAAGATCTACGCTCTAGTTCTAGTTCGAAATCATTATGATCACTTTGATTTTTGAGCTTCCATAAGCCCTCTTTGTCCTATGTGTGTCTCTAGAGCCACCTGGATCATTGACGCACACGTGAAAAATGCTAGCTAGACGAAAAGTCTATAACCGAGGTCTTAGAGAAAAGGATGGAAGACCTCGATGTTATCATTGATCTGGTTAACACTTTGGACCACAAAGCTTTAACAAAACTTGAATTTATGACCAGGGCTGAATGCATTTCCTCCTTATATATGTTAAAAGAAAAGAAAGTCGCCAGGCAGACCATGCGAGATGAGTTCGATAGAGCAATTAAGGAAATAAAAATTTTCAGAAAAGAGTGGAATTATTTAGGAAGATTTGGTGTGCCTTCCTTCTAGAATGAAGAAGGTTAGGAAATCTCCTGGCAAAGATTATCTGATCAATTGAAGGAAACAGAGTAGGATCTAGGTTGTTTGGCCATGTTAGGAGAGGAATCAGTTTCTTCTAATACGATTGTTAATGCCATTTGCATAGATTTTACTATCTTGGTTGGAGTAAACAAGCTTAAACATAATCTTCCTACCACCAAATACCAAATCAGATCTCGACTGTTGGTGGCAATTACCAAGTACAAGAATGTGCGCTGTATGCCTCCTCCTAATTGGGAAAAACTAATCAAAGTGAAGAGTTGTTTTAGGTGCAACATGACAGTTCAATAGCTCGGCTCATTGTCTCAAATAATTGATTTGGTCCCACCGATGCAATCAGTCACAAATCAACCGAAGGATTCGGACGAGATTCCCCTCATTACAACTCAAGTGCCAACTGGCAAGATGCATGAAGTGCAGACGCTATCCTCCTCAAGGCTGACCAAAAATTCCAAGTCATCAAAGTCGCGAAGGCGACACCATATTTAATCATTTCGTTATCTTGTTTTATTTACTTTACTTATTGTATTTTTATTTCTATTGTCGGAAAAAGTCATCAAACAGTTATCTAAAAAACCACTATTTAAAAACCTTGTTTCCCGTTTTGGGGGTTGTTGGGAGTGTGGAAGAAACTTTGTAGATACTGAAACTCATTGTACATGATACACAACTTTCATTACTAATTTTGAAGAATATTCCTGGTGATTCTCATTTGTTTTTTGTTATTCTGAATTGCAATTACAGTCAATTAAATCTGAGGCTTTATCTCGTTTAGACTTTAAATCCTTTAGTGTTGTGTTCCAATATTGTTATTATCAACACAATTATTGAATGAGTTATCTTGAGTTATTTACACTTCGAGATTTATCCTTCGTTAATATATTTCATGCTTTACAGTGATTGCAATTTTAGGTGTTATGTTACTATGCTAACGCATTCTTGTCTTTCTAATAGCATATGATGTTCTCTAAAATCCTCATGTTTTTCTCTTGCATGAATTTCAGCCATGATATATAATATTAACTATTTTTCACAATAGAGTGGAATGACCATGCCTGTACCTGCTGCACATGTTTTCATCTAACTAGAGCCCAGTTTTGTTTTAAAACCGATGTCTTTATTCTCTTTTCTTTAATATTTCCACCTTCCTAATATTCACTTTTTATTATCGCCATATCATCAAATGTTTTCCTTCCTACTGTGAATGCCACTATTATTTACTATGACGAAAATATTCACACCTGGTGTTATAGTATTTGCATATTGAAAATTTGACAATTATATTACAGGGTTACCCCCTGTGGTGTGTTGAAGACCAACAGTTACACCTAGAGCGGGAGGGTTATCTAGTCCTCGGTGAATGTGTGCTCAATTGTTTATATGTGGGAAAAAAAATTGCACCAACATTCTTTTGGCATTGTTTCGGGGGATTTATTAGTTTAATCTGTGGATGACTAATTCTGACCTTGTTCGACCACATATTTTATTGGTTTGGCTGATCGGTGTACTTAATGGTTTATATGAATTGTCGCTACAGGTTTCTTGAACATCAAGACTTACACCATAACTGGGAAGTTTTAGCGCAGGAAGACGAACACGCTTAGCCAAACCCTAATGCTCCCAAACGAGAACAACCTTTTAGAGGCTGAAGTCTGCTACGGAAGTGCACGTTTGTTGCCGCTAAGGTACTCTGTAAGTTCATGTTGTACTATTATCTTTATATTGATTTAATCACCATATACTTGTAAGAATTGTTTATTTATAGAAATTATTTCCTTTCCTGTCATTTCACGTAGTTACCCCTTAAAACCCGGATACCCCTCAAAGGCTAACCAGATCCACCTCATAAATTAGTTCTTCTCCTTCAGAAGACCCAGAAGTACTTGTAACTATAGAAAATAGGAGAAGACGACTTGATAACTTTAGACAAAACCACCCTTTATCACCTACCCCCTCGAGTAGCTGCATCTTCCAACCCACTTGATTTTAACTCTCAAGCTTAGATATTATCATCCTTCTCTCTGCTTGAGGGCTCAACCTTCCTTCATTCCTCTACTCCTCCAAATAATCCATTGACCTCTCCCTGTTAATCTTCCTCTTCTCCATCCTCTTCTCCTCCCTCACCACCTTTATCTCCACCCCCTTCACCCATGAATGCCCAGGTGAATGCCTGATATCGCCCCCTTGATATATAGGGGCCCTTACACAATTTTCCTCCTAAAAAAAAAAAAAAAAAAAAAAAAAAAAAAAAAAAAAACCTTCCTCGATTCAATAATGAAGGAGATTAGACTGCCGAGGAGCACGTAATTAAGTTCCAAGATTACTCCAAAAATAGAGGAGTCGAATACAATGATATATGTATGACATTGTTTGTACAAAGCCTTGAAGGAGAACCTCGCAAGTGGTTCAAATGTTTGGCTCCCAACACCATTAATACTATGGATAGACTTATCGAGTTGTTTACCCAATAATACGGTGTGAAGAAAAGCAATAAGCTTTAACTTACTGAATTCTCTACTCTTAAGCTAAATCCTGATGAATCTGTTAGTGACCTTAACAAAAGCTTTACCAAATTCTATAATCATTTACCTCCCATAGTTCGTCCTTTTGACACCACAACTATCATGGCTTTACACTTCCTCTGTCGATGATGACCTTTCCTATGCCCTACGAGAAAGGGAACCCACGACATTAGCTGATGCACAAGCCAAGGCTTGTTCCTACGAGGGAAACCTCATTGCTACGGGGAAGAGAGTCCCTCGTGACATTAAGTCTGATGGGAAGAAATAGGTTATTGACACTTCTCACCAGCTTCCTACTTCCTCTTCTCCATAGGAGCGGAAGATTGAGGAAATGTCGAAACTCATCAAATCCTTAACGAATAAAATACAACGTTTAGAACTGGGAAATAGACCAACTCTTCCTCATCCCCCTAACCCTTAAAATCAAAATCCGAAGTTTTCTCCTAAGAATCCTCCCCCTTTTAATCATCCTCAGCAGTAGCAAATGTTGCAACAAGGGCAAAGAGTCGATGAACCACCCCTTCAACCTCCTTTGAGGAATAATTCTAACCTAATAGATGAATACGATGATGACACTGCTAGTCAGCTCAGAAACCCCGATGAAGGCGACTATCCAAATGTTGAATCTATAAATTCATTTGATATACTTTCTTTGGTTTCCCATGAATATTTGGAGCAAGAGTTCTGGGATCCCTCGCTACAAAGACTCACAGAGCAGCTACAGGCTCAATTACAACAGAAGTATAATTTGAGGCCTAGGAAGAATCGAGGGATTCCTCATGAATCCCCCATTAAAGATCAATAGGTCATTGGAAAGCCTGCACCACTCCATCCTAATCCTGCAGAATTGGACTCTACCCTGCCAAAAACTTTTAATTTGCAAAACGAGTTGAATAGGCTCCGAATTAATATGCCGCTAACAGAAGTCGTGAAACTCCCAAAGCATAAGCAAGACATCGACTCCTTTC
Organism: Pinus taeda; assembly: GCA_000404065.3. Taxonomy (NCBI): domain Eukaryota; kingdom Viridiplantae; phylum Streptophyta; class Pinopsida; order Pinales; family Pinaceae; genus Pinus; species Pinus taeda. The sequence continues at coordinate 113,383 of APFE031399093.1, forward strand.
TAAAAGGGTCTCAAGAGTCTCCTCAGGAAATAGGATTCACGGATGTTATCAACATACAGGACGATGCTCTAAGATCTCCTTAGGGCCTGCTGAATAAAAGAAGTGGCAATAATGTTCCTCCTTTCTATGTCAGTTTGAAGATTCATGATTGGAATCTTCACAATTGTATGCTTGACTCTAGAGCGTCTCATAATCTCATGCCTAAGGAGATCATGGAAAAGCTCGGATTGAGTATAGCCCGAGAATACCATGATTTGTACTCTTTTGATCTCGTAGAGTTAAAATTTTAGGGGTTATTAAAGGCCTAGTAGTTGTTCTAGCTTAAGTTCCCGATAAAAGTCTTGTTATGGATATAGTAATGGCCAACATTTCTACTAATTATGAGATGCTTCTCTCAAGGAGCTCGGGTGCCAAGCTTAGCGGGTCACTCCAGTTAGACCTTTCATACACTACCATCCTCGTGTTTGGGGGAGGTACTCATCATCTTTATAGAGAATCCAAACTAACTTACATCATTAGCTCAGAACAGAACCTCGAAAACTCTCTTGTTTATACTGTCAAAGAAAATATGAGAAATTTCATATTTTCCATTTCAGATAAGGAGAAAGTTTCTCGTACCGAAAAAGATAGTCTCCTTACTTTCCCTTTAGACACTAACATAGTATGGAAAATGTACTTCGATGGCACTCACTCCAAAAGCGAGATCTGGAGCTCACATTGTCTTAATCCCTCCTTCTCAGTAAAACTCTTCATTTTCCTTTAAGCTAAACTTCGAAACAACAAATAATATCACTGAGTACGAAGCACTCCTCCTCGGGATAGAAACTGCACGCAAAATAAACATAAAAAAAATTATCAGTATATGGCGACTCCGAGCTGGTGATCAGACAAGTAACAAACAAGTGCCAAGCTAAACATCCCTATTTGCATGCTTATAGAAACCAAATTTAGGACCTGGTTGATAATTTTTTCTTAGCCCTTAATTTCACGATTGTTCCTCATGAACATAATCAATTAGTTGATGCTTTGACTGTTACGGTAGCAACTTTTTCCCTCCTGCTGGACTCAAAATTAAGTTCGGAATAGAGGTTCTCTATAGACCTTCAATACCTAACAACATCAATCATTGGCAGGAATTTGAAGACGAGCAGGAGATTAAGAGGTTCATCCAGTTGATTGGAAAATACTCATACCAATTTATTGACGAAGACAAGGATGTCGAATTGGTGCAAACCAATGTCCCTGCATTCAACCCAAAAATTGGCGAACATGGTGTAATCCAACTGAAAAAATAATCATATTCCTAGAGGGTTGATTCCCCTCGAAAATATTTTTATTCATAATGACGTTGTGGCCACTCTGGCTCTTAAACCTCCTAATATTGAGGTGGAGGCGATTGACATTTCTACTAATTCTAAACAAAAGTTAATTAATTTTTCCAACTCTCTTTTACAACATAAAAAGTATCAATACATCCAACTCCTCTCAAAGTATACCAATGTTTTTTCCTGGTTGTATAATTACCTCAAGGCTTACAACCAGAGTATCATAGAACATCACATCCCTTTAAAATAGGGACTCAAACCCTTTAAGCAAAATCTCAGACAAATTAATCCCCTCTTGCTTCCCTCTATTGAGAAAGAGATTAAAAAACACTTATATGCGAAAATAATCATGCCCCTGCGCTACTCTACTTGGGTGGTTAATTTACTGCCTGTCAGAAACAAAAACAATGAGATTCAACTATGTGTGGACTTTAGAACTCTAAATAGGGCATCCTTAAAGGACAATTACCCCCTTCCAAAAATTGGATACCATCTTGCAATGAGTAGTTGGTGCAGCTCTCATTTCCATGATGGATGGGTGTTCGGGTTACAATCAGAGAGTCGTTCATAAAGATGATATGTACAAAACCGCTTTTACTACTCCATGGGGTACGCTTATGTACCAGAAAATGCCTTTCGACCTAATGAATGTTGGGGCAACTTTTCAAAGGGCCATGGATATTGACTTTGGGAGTGAAAGGGATAGATTTATAGTCATATATTTAGATGACATGACTATTTTTTCTGTTGAAATTTGGTACCGAAGGACAGGTGGTTCCCTTAGGCTTTGATCTTTGGCCTAGGGAAAAGTGTCCAAAAGATTTTAATTTTTCTCCTAAAGTGACTTTATAATTTTATAAAGTAAAATCTAATTTAAAAGTGACTTTAAGTGATAAAGTTACTAAGTCTAATTTTAAAGTGACTTTTATAAAGTCAATGAAAAATTAGAAAGGAAAAGTGACTTTGGAAATAAATGACTAAGTGGGTCTTTATTAAAGTGGGTGAATTAAAAAATAGAAAGTGAAATTTAAATGTGCATTTAATCTCAGCCATTGATCTAAATCTATTTCAGCCATTGGATTTAGAGATCACCCAAAAGTCACTTGGATCACCCAAAAGTCACTTGGAGTTATATTAAAGGAGGAAAAGGAGGAAAAGATCATTCATTCTTTCATGAGCAGATTGGGAGAAAGAGAGCAAGAGAGCAAGGGAGATTTCTGGACAAGAAGGAGAAAGAGGCAGCAGTTTGGCACACATACCAGGCAGCTCTTCAGCAAAAATCAGAACAGCAGAAAGACAAGTTTCCAGGTGGTCCGTTGGGCTGAAAACGGATAAGTTTGCTTGCTGAAAA
>APFE031399093.1:126549-229312 GCA_000404065.3 Pinus taeda
GCAAATTTATTTTTTTCAGCTTGTTGAATGTATGGTTATGGGAAAGGGCATTTAACTACATGGGAGAAATAAGGAGAAACTGAAAACCGGGGTGGGAAAACAAAATTTTTTACATTTTCTTCGAGTGATGAACAACGTCTCAAGCATTTGGAGGCTATTTTCTAGAAGTGCCGACAGTTTGGCCTCTCTTTGAATCCAAAGAAATCCTTCTTTGTGATGAATGAAGGGAAGTTCTTGGGACACATGGTATCCCAAAACAGTGTTATGATCGATCCTAAAAGGGTACAGGCGATTCAAACTATCTCCCTTCTACTCACCAAGAAGGAAGTACAAACATTCCTAGGAAAAAAAAATTAAGAAGATTTATCCCTAATTTCGCTGAAATAGTTAAGAATATTAATTGCATGCTTAAAAAGGGAAATGATGTTACATGGGACGAAGAGTCCAGATACTCATTTGAAAAAATTAAGCAAACCATAATGGAAGCCCCTGTCTTAATTAGTCCCAATTATACGAAATATTTTATAGTTTTACCTTTCACTTCTAAACATACCATTACTGCAGTATTATTGCAGAAAAACTAGGATGGGTATAAACAACCCAACGCCTTTTTTTAACAAATTCCCCCAAAATGCTAAATTAAAATACAATATCATATAGAAGCAAGCTTATGCCCTCGTTAAAACGCTTAAAGCCTTTAGGGAGTATATTTTACTTGCTAATTCAATAGTGTATATACCTCACCCCCCTGTGAGAGATATACTCCTTCAACATGATACAGAGGGATGAAGGGGAAAATGGATTGCCAAAACTCAAGAGTATGATTTAGAATTGAAACCAATTAAAATTATTAAAGGGCAAGGGTTAGCTAAATTACTAACCGAAGTGAATTTTGATGCACTTGGCATCAATTTGCTTGCCCTTGAAAGCTCGGTAGCAGAAGATGGAGGTCAACAGGACAAGCAGTCAGGGTTGTTGCTACCTTCGTCGAATCCCGCGACCATTAACCCTGATTTTCTATCTACTGAATGGTATAAAGACATTATTAGTTACCTTCAAACAATGAAGTTGTCGAGCTCCTTAAGAAAATTTGCGAAACATTCTATTAAGTTAAAAACAATTAATTATTGTATTATAAATGGAAATTTATACTAGAAATATCCAATAGGTGTTCTTTTAAATTGTGTTCTCCCTTCACAAGTATATTATTTAATAACTCTTCACCACGATGGCGTTTGTGGTGGCCACTACGCCTGGCGGGCTACAACACATAATATTTTGAGAAGTGGCCTCTATTGGCCGACCCTTTTTAGTGATGTTAATAAAAAGGTAAGATCCTGCCACCAATGCGAGATCTTTGCCAGAAAGAAAAACTTGGCTTCTCTACCCCTTAAGCCTATAATAGCTGAAGCACCTTTTCAACAATGGGGGTTAGATTTTATCAGGGAAATACACCCTCCTTCGAGTGGTAAACATCGTTGGATTATTATTGCAACTAATTATTTCACTAAGTGGGTGGAACCCACACCCCTAAGAAAAATCAATGGCAAGGTTGTAATGGAAGTTTTGACTGAAAATATTTTTTTCCCGTTTTGATTGCCCTAGAAAGATTATACCGGACAATGCTAAGCCTTTCTGTTTTGCTGCTTTTCAAAACTTCTGCGACAATTTCAAAGCAAAGTCGGGACATTCAACAGCTTATTACCCACAGGGAAATGGGCTCACTGAATCTACTAACAAAAATATTGTGAAGATTCTTAAAAAATCATTACACTCCAAAAGGCAGAACTGACATGTAGGGCTCAAATATGTTGTTTGGGCAAATAGGATAAGCACTAAGAAAGCAATTGGTACTTCACCATTCCAGTTGGTTTATGGTTTGGATGTCATGTTTACTTTATACCTAGGCACAAAGGTCATGAAAAGCCTACAAGTTTTACATGAAGAGCCCAACAACCTCCAAAGGCAGATTAATCAAATGATCCAGCTTCAACAGGAAAGGGAATTTGTTTTCCATAAGATTAACCAGCATCAATCTAAAGTTAAACAGGATTTTAACAAGCGAGCTAAAAATATAACTTTCCTCCTTGGGGATTAGGTCCTCAAATGGGATAAGAGAAGCGAAGAGTCAGGTAAGAATGAGAAATTTGAAAACCTCTAGGTAGGGCCTTTTGTTATTAACAAGGTGGAGGGTGAAAATTATTTTTCCTTAAAAAAATTTGAAGGAGAGGAGGTTGGTCGTGCAATTAACGGCCAATACCTCAAACATTATATCACCTATTGAGTCATTCTTGTTTATATATATATATATATATAATATATATATATATATATATATAATAATAATAATAATAAAAAATAATGATTATAGTAACTTACATATATATAATGCTAATAGTAATAAAATAAAATATAAATATGAATAAATAAACAAATCAGTTTTGATAATGAAATTATTAAAATTAATGACTGATTTGTAGTTTAGTAGCCCATGTTGAAATAATTATAAAATAGAAAATAAGCATCTTTATCACTATAAACAGATTATTCAAACGTTGAATTAGATATAATAATTGCCATAATATCCCGAGTTATCCTCATAATCAAAGTAACCCAGATGTTATACAATTTATATACAAAGTTAATTCATAATTGCCTCTGTTTTCCTTTCCCCGTCTCCCAAATATGATCACTAACCTATGCATTTTTATAAGTCTTGCAAGGTCTTCTTATGTTGCTATTCTTTTTTTAACTCGAGAAGTAAAACAAAGTTGAAATTCCCCCCTTTTACAAAAATGTTCCTTCACCATCTGCCTTACTAATTTTTAACCTACCTTCTTAGGATGGGGTATGCTAATAACCTTCATTGGAGCTATAGACGCTCGTTGGTAGCAGAGCAAGGTTAGTGGCATTAGAGGATCCCAGTGCGCAACCTACCCATCCCCTTACATTTAGGTGTAGTTGGGTATGCTGATGACTTTTCCGGAGCTATAGACGTTCACTAGAAGAGGAGCGACATCAGTGGCATTGGAAAATTCTAGTGTGATTCTTCCTACCACGTCGTAAAGGCAAACCAATAAAATCCACTAATTGAGAATACGACAAGCCGTAACTGTATGGACTAATAAGAGGCTTAGGAAAATTCTAACTGTAAGATAGTGAATGATTCGTTGGGGCTATGGACACTCGGTGGTAGCGGAGTGACGTTCGAAGGTAACTAACGTTCAAGGGTGCCCTAAAAACCTTTATCTTTAATGTTTTCTGTCCTGACATTTATTCAATTGCAACGTGACATATCTCCGCAGGCAATCTCATGCCTAAGGAGATCATGAAAAAGCTCGAATTGAGTATAACTCGAGAATACCATGATCTGTACTCTTTCTATTCTCATAGAGTTAAAAGTTTAGGGGTTATTAAAGACCTAGTAGTTGCTCTGGCTCAAGTTCCTGATAAAAGTCTTGTTATGGATATAGTAGTGGCCAACCTTTCTCCTAACTACAAGATGCTTCTCTTAAGGAGCTCGGGTGCCAAGCTTAGCGAGTCACTCCAGTTAGACCTTTCATACACTACAAATAATATCACCGAGTACGAAGCACTCACTGCACACAAACTAAACATAATTTTTTTAATCAGTATATGGTGTTGAAAATGCAACAAGATGATGGAGCTTAGTGAAAATAAGTCGCCTTCACTAAGTGTGCCCGCAGGCTATTTTTGGCGCAAAGTCTATTTTTAGACATATGGATCATGATCTATGAGTTGCAGGATGCTATTTGTGGATGATTGGTCATGTTGGTAAAAATAGATGGACGTCTATTTTTAGACATATGGGCGGAGTCTATTTTTAGATTGCTAGTCTAAAAATAGAACAGTCGAATATAATTAGCTCTTAATAGTATTTGGACTATAAACATTATCTTATTCTCTTGGAGCACTTTAGTTCGAGCTACGGATGTGGCACATGCAACTGCCAGAAGGAAATACGCTTTTCTTATGGGTTAGTTGAGCTATTGCAGATGGACTTCAGTTAGAACTCAAGTGATTGAGTTTGGTGGAGTTGATTGAGGAGTTGATGGAGTTGTGTTCAGTTTGACTTAGTTGAACTAGTTGTATTTAGTCTAACTGCCAAATACACTAGTGATGAGTGGTGTGAATTGATTATTAATTAATTCACTAATTATTAACTCATAAATCAACTAAAGAATACATTAGTTAACTCAGTGCATGGACAATTTAGTGGAGACAAGTGTTAGAGGTGAGTGAAAGGGCAAGACAGTTGTCAGTTGTGACTATAGTTGTGCATGAAATTTTCAAAATGAATGGATTGAGTATTGCCAATGAGGATTGCGTGGTATATCCAAGGGAAATACGAATTTGGATCATTCATTCTCATCTATTCTCATGCAGGATTGCACAATGGAGGCAGGCAAGCAGCAGAGGAGATTTGAACCTGTGATTGATTCAGATCTGAGCTAGTTTGTGTGTAACAGGTGGAGATAGTGTTGAGTACTTGCGAGGAGTATTGTATTATGTATTGTTACATGTTCTCAATCAATATAATATACAGATAGTTGGGGGTTTTCAGCTGTATGCTTTCCCCGTGATATACTGTGTTGATATGTGTGATTGATGCTTCAATATGCGCATGCGATTATTTCTTTAATACTGCAAATTGATGATCAACGTAGAGGAGGTTATGTATTATGCATGATTCTGCAAATAGTGTATAATCAGGATAATCTCTGTGAATAAGTGTCATATTATTCAAAATTTCTACAGACTTCGAGCTGGTGATCAGACAAGTAACAAACAAGTGCCAAGCTAAACATCCCCGTTTGCGTGCTTATAGAAACCAAATTTAGGACTTGGTTGATAATTTTTTCTTAGCCCTTAATTTCACGATTGTTCGTCGTGAACATAATCAATTAGCTGATGCTTTGGCTATTACGGTAGCCACTTTTGCCCCTCTTGCTGGACTCAAAATTAAGTTTGGAATAGAGGTTCTCTATAGAACTTCAATACCTAACAACATCAAGCATTGGCAGGTATTTGAAGACGATAAGGAGATTAAGAGGTTCATCCAGTTGATTGGAAAATACTCATACCAATTTATTGACGAAGACGAGGATGTCGAATTGGTGCAAACCAACGTCCCTACATTCAATCCAAAAATTGGCGAACATGGTGTAATCCAGCTGAAAAAAATAATCATATTCCTAGAGGGTTGATTCCCCTCGAAAATATTTTTGTCATAATGACGTTGTGGCCACTCTCGCTCTTAAACTTCCTAATGTTAAGGTGGAGGCGGTTGACATTTCTACTAATTCTGAACAAAAGTTAATTAATTTTTCCAACTCTCTTTCGTAACATAAAAATGATCAATACATCCAACTCCTCTCAAAGTATAGCGATGTTTTTTCTTGGTCATATAATTACCTCAAGGCTTACAACCAGAGTATCATAAAGCATCGCATCCCTTTAAAATAGGGAGTCAAACCCTTTAAGAAAAAGCTCAAACAAATTAATCCCCTCTTGCTTCCCTCTATTGAGAAAGAGATTAAAAAACTCTTATATGTGAAAATAATCGTGCCCCTGAGCTACTCTACTTGGGTGGCTAATTTACTGCCTGTCTGAAAGAAAAACGGCGAGATTCAACTATGTGTGGACTTTAGAACTCTAAATAGGGCGTCCTTAAAGGACAATTACCCCCTTCCAAAAATGGATACCATCCTGCAATGAGTAGTTGGTGCAGCTCTCATTTCCATGACGTATGGGCGTTCGGGTTACAATCAGATAGTCGTTCGTAAAGATGATATGTACAAAACCACTTTTACTACTCCATGGGGTACGCTTATGTACCAGAAAATGCCTTTCAACCTGATGAATGTTAGGCAACTTTTCAAAGGGCCATGGATATTGAATTTGGGAATGAAAGGGATAGATTTATAGTCATATATTTAGATGACATGACTACTTTTTCTTTGAGTGATGAACAACATCTCAAGCATTTAGAGGCTATTTTTTCCAGAAGTGTCGACAATTTGGCCTCTCTTTGAATCCAAAGAAATCCTTCTTTGCGATGAATGAAGCGAAGTTTTTGGGACACATAGTATCCCAAAACAGTGTTAGGATCGATCCTAAAAGGGTACATGCAATTCAAACTATCTCCCTTCCACTCATCAAGAAGGAAGTACAAACATTCCTAGGAAAAATATTTTTTTAAGAATATTTATCCCTAATTTCGTTGAAATAGTTAAGAATATTAATCGCATGCTTAAAAAGGGAAATGATGTTACATGGGATGAAGAGTCTAGATACTCATTTGAAAAAATTAAGCAAACCATAATGGAAACCCCTGTCTTAATTAGTCCTGATTATACGAAATATTTTATAATTTTCCCTTTTGCTTCTGAACATACCATTAGTGTAGTATTATTGCAGAAAAACCAGGATGGGTATAAACAACCCAGATCCTTTTTTTAACAAATTCCTCCAAAATGCTAAATTTAATACAATATCATATAGAAGCAAGCTTATGCCCTGGTTAAAACGCTTAAAGCCTTTAGGCAGTATATTTTACTCGCTAAGTCAATAGTGTATGTACCTCACCCCACTGTGAGAGATATACTCCTTCAACATGATACAGAGGGATGAAGGGGAAAATGGATTGCCAAAACTCAAGAGTATGATTTAGAATTGAATCCAATTAAAATTATTAAAGGGCAAGGGTTAGCTAAATTACTAACCGAATTGAATTTTGACGCACTTGGCATCAATTTGCTTGCTCTCGAAAGCTCGGTAGCAGAAGATGGAGGTCAACAGGATAAGCAGTCAGGGTTGCTGCTACCTTCGTCGAATCCCGCAACCATTAACCCCGATTTTCTATCTACTGAATGGTATAAAGACATTATTAGTTACCTTCAAACAATGAAGTTGTCGAGCTCCTTAAGCAAATTTGTGAAACATTCTATTAAGTTAAAAACAATTAATTATTGTATTATAAATGGAAATTTATACTAGAAATATCCAATAGGTGTTCTTTTAAATTGTGTTCTCCCTTCACCACGATGGCGTGTGTGGTGGCCACTACGCCTGGTGAGCTACGACCCATAATATTTTGAGAAGTGGCCTCTATTGGCCTACCCTTTTTAGTGATGTTAATAAAAAGGTAAGATCCTACCACCAATGCCAAATCTTTGCTGGAAAGAAAAACCTGGCTTCTCTACCCCTTAAGCCTATAATAGCCGAGGCACCTTTTCAACAATGGGGGTTAGATTTTATCGGGGAAATACACCCTCCTTCGAGTGGTCAACACCGTTGGATTATTACTACAACTAATTATTTCACTAGGTGGGTGGAGCCCACACCCCTGAGAAAAATCAGTGGCAAGGTTGTAATGGAAGTTTTGACTGAAAACATTTTTTCCTATTTTGACTGCCCTAGAAAGATTATAGCGGACAATACTAAGCCTTTCTGTTCTACTGCTTTTCAAAACTTCTACGATAATTTTGAAGTAAAGCTGGGACATTCAACAGTTTATTACCCATAGGGCAATGGGCTCACTAAATCTACTCACAAAAATATTGGGAAGATTCTTAAAAAATAATTACACTCTAAAAGGCAGAACTGACATGTAGGGCTCAAATATGTTGTTTGGGCAAATAGGATAAGCACCAAGAAAGCAATTGGTACTTCACCATTCCAATTGGTTTATGGTTTGGATGTCATGTTTACTTTATACCTGGGCACAAAGGTCATGAAAAGCTTACAAGTTTTACATGAAGAGCCCAACGACCTCTAAAGGCAGATTAATCAAATGATTCGGCTTCAATAGAAAAGGGAATTTGTTTTCTAGAGGATTAACCAGCATCAATCTAAAGTTAAACAAGATTTTAACAAGTGAGATAAAAATAGAACTTTCCTCCTTGGGGATTGGGTCCTCAAATGGGATAAGAGAAGTGAAGAATGAGAAGTTTGACAACCTCTGGTTAGGGCCTTTTGTTATTGACAAGGTGGAGGGTGAAAATTATTTTTCCTTTAAAAACTTTGAAGGAGAGGAGGTCGGTCGTGCAATTAACTACCAATACCTCAAACATTATATCACCTATTGAGTCATTCTTGTTTATATATATATATATATTATATATATATTATATATTATATATATAATATATATATATAATATAAATATATTATATAGTATATATATAATAAAATAACGATTATGTAACTACATATATAGAATGCTAATAGTAATAAAATATAATATAGATACTAAAATAAAGAAACAAATCAGTTTTGATAATGAAATTATTAAAATTAATGAGTGATTTGTAGTTTAGTATCCCATGTTGAAAATAATTATAAAATGGAAAATAAGCATATTTATCACTATAAACAGATTATTCAAACGTTGAACTACATATAATAATTGCCATAATATCTCGAGTTATCCTCATAATCAAAGCAACCCAGATGTTATACAATTTATATACAAAGTTAATTCATAATTGCCCCTGTTTTCCTTTCCCCGTCTCTCAAAGATGATCACTAACCTATGCATTTTTATAAGTATTGCAAGGTCTTCTTATGTTGCGATTATTTTTTTAACTCGGGAAGTAAAACAAAGTTGAAATTCCCCCTTTTTACAAAATGTTCATTCACCATCTGCCTTACTAATTTTTAACCTACTTTCTTAGGATGGGATACGCTGATAACCTTCGTTGGACCTATAGACGCTCACTGGTAGCGGAGCAAGGTTAGTGGCATTGGAGAATCCCACTGCGCAACCTACTCATCCCCTTACATTTCGGTTTAGTTGGGTATGTTGATGACTTCGCTGGAGCTATAGACGTTTGCTAGGAGAGGAGTGACATCAGTGGCATTGGAAAATTCCAATGTGATTCTTCCTGCCACATCGTAAAGGAAAATCAATAAAATCCACTAATTAAGAATATGACGAGCCGTAACTGTATGGACTAATAAGAGGCTTAGGAAAATTATAACTGTAAGACACTGAATGACTCCGCCGGGGCTATGGACACTCGGTGGCAACGAAGTGACGTTCGAAGGTAACTAACGTTCAAGGGTGCCCTAAAAACATTTATCTTTAATGTTTTCCGTCCTAACATTTATTCAATTGTAACATGACATATCTCCACAGACAATTTGGTCGCATTAGAACCTTATCAAATCTTGTTGAGACGTATCTTTTCCTAACTTTCCCTACTTTTGTAAAAGTTTTGTGTTCTGTTGTAATTCTTAAAGCCTGATTTGAGAATAGCTATGGGATAGCCTTTGGCAGATTTATCGTTCATTCAACACATATTTATTCATCTAACAAAAAGAGAAAAATGTATTCAAGAAATAAAATGAAATACAATGTATATGTTCTTCATGATATATATAATAAAACTAAAAGAAGCAAAAAAACGGAAATCATATGTTCCTGTTCCCCAATTTACTCATCATTTGTGAATTAATGAAAGCAAGTATTAAAAAAAGACCTCAATTTTACAAAATTAAAGAAATAAAGCTTTACATTCCATAAGTTTAAATATTTAAAAGATAAATAGTAGAGTCACAAGATAAGTCTGTTAAGTCCAGAATGATCCTCTATGCTCCATACTTCATATAAGTTAAAAATATACAAAATTTTGCAAGTAGCAGGCTTTACGTTCAAAATTGAGCTAACTGCTCTATCAAGACTAACTGTCAGAAATTTGGATTATCTCGTTAGTCGTATTTGATAATCCAGCGAGATGAGCGCTACTAGATGGGTCACGCGGGCGGATACTTTCGACCCCTCAAAAATCTTGTGTAGTATGGTCAGTTGGTCCTTAATTAATGGCAAGTATTCCTTGATGCTTGTTAACAAATGCAGTATTATGTCCATTTTCTCATGTAAGTTCTCACGACATCCCACATTGCTGATACTAGCACTAGACATCTCTCTTATCATCTTTCATCGTACTCGACTTTTCCTCGTCACAGACAGTAAGGTGATAATCATATTTGCCCTAATGGTGGTTGTTTATTCCTTAATTAACCTTTGTCACCTATGCATTAACGTCTACCTTTAATCCATCACATCGCAGATATCTTCCCCCACGTCATATGAGTACAGAGTTGTCTAGTTGAGGGAACTTCGCTGTCGTTTAACCATGACTCCCTAAACCAACTAGAGAAGGCAGTTGGCCCATGTTCTTGGCTTCCCATGAGGGAAAGCTATCCCCAAATGGAGCCAATTTTGGGGGAAACCCCCCCCCCCCCCATATGAAATTTTTATACATATTAAGCTTTCATAACCTTTATAGGGGAATTTAATGCTTTCTCTAACAGTTGAGCATGATTGAAGGGTGGATCTGCCTTTAATTAATGATCAACGGTTAACCATAGCTATCCCGCTTTCCAATCACGTGCTAAATAGTTTCTATCAAATTCCTGATGCATTTAAAACTCTTGCAAGTTCTCAACCTGATCGTTGTCAACATTAATCTAATTAGCACTATGAATACTATCACATAAGAAGGTGCACATATAATAAGCACTTCTTTGTTTCCCGGTGCACGTAGACAATGATTAACCCTACATTTGACGACTCCCGGACCCTATCGCAATTGAAGTTGCTCACCTATTAGCACATCCCCACAGACCCGTACCACGATCATCGTTGATCAATATCAGATCAACAGTCATCACATCTAAACTTGCACGTTGGTTAACTTGTTTCTTTCATGCGATGGGCGGGTCACGCCTGCGGTGGTCGGTAACCTATCTTATGGTAATTTTACACTTGTCTATTGCATTAATGAGTGCCTTTAAATGTCGTTAAGCCTAAGCGTGGCCATCTTTTTCCCATTCTGCTCGTTATTTTTGCTCTGTGCATGATATCCGCTCGAGGTCAGCCATGATACCATCAAGGCTGCAAGACTACCGTGCTCATCACGAATTCAAAGGCATTCACCTGTAAGTTATTATTTCTCTCTACCTTTTTTATTACAGTTGTAATCGTGCCCATTTGAGTCATTATAAGGAACCTAGAAAGAAAAAAAGTCCTCGTGAATGAGTTGGTGGGAGTGCAGGAGACCAAGGTGTGCCTCACCCTAAAGAGAACTCTCTCTTCATTAGTTGCTACATCGGCTGTTGACTATTGCTTACTCAAGACCAGAATCTTGCATGCATCTCTTTTGTCAGCCCATTTTGAACTTGATTCCATTTTGTTGCTAGCTGAAAGCTTTGAACCAGAACAACAAGAAATATACTTTAGGAATATCCACACTTTATTTTTAAGGATTGACGAGAGAATTATTGTAGAAATGTTGGGCATTCTAGTCCAGGGAATAGACATTATAGACACAAGGATAGAAAACTAATTCATTACATGAGATGAAGAAAATAAGCTTGAATTCCTATGAACTCTTTCTGAAAATCCTGACCCTAAGCTAAAGTTAGTTTTTTCTATTTTGACTATTTCGCTACAGCGCTTCTATCAGACTTTAACGTCTCTCTTGTCAGTTATTTTCGGTCTTGCAGATGACTCTAAGGTATATGAATCATTGTTTTTAGCAATTCGTCTTATTACTCTTAAGCTCGACCATCCGACCATCAACTTTCCCAAACACTTAGCTCTGGCCCTCACTGTGGATTTGTCTACCACCCTTTCTTTCCTCTCTAATCGACACTACTCCTACCTTGTTCACTTGATTTTGTCTAATTATCCTTCGTACTTTCTTACTTCTGGACTCATCCTAAGCACTTCAGACGCTGAAGGCAAAGAAAAAGAGGTATTTCGTTGGTTTGATGCAATATATCCTCAACGTATTCCATTGGCTTACTCTCAGTATATTTATTTCTTTGCCTATCCTTTAAAATCCAAAATAACTTAAGCTAGAGTGAATCGAATCTAAGAAGAGCAAGTCAAAGTACTAAGACTGGCCGAGCAAGAAAGTAATGGTAACTAGTTTTGTTTCCTTAGTATATTGTAATACCATTATATGTGTTTGATAATTAGGTGACACGACTCCCCAAGTATGTAACACCTTTACTATTTGCATAGAAAGTATTAAGGCATAAAATTGTGCTTAATGAATTTCATTTTGTGTCTAAAAATAAAGGAGCATTGTTCAGATATCATTATGTTATATCTCCTCTAATTGCCAAAAATAAAAATGTCGTTGATGCTCTGGAAAAGAAAATATCTTCTTTTGGTTTCACGCAAGACGATTGTTGGCATTATGATCCACTAAGTATTGTTTCGTGACTTAAAAAACAGTCTAGATTATCTGCTTATATTCATGAAAACAGGCTAGAATTGGAAAAAATGGCAAATTCGTCGGTACTGTCAGAAGAAGATTTACAGTCAGTACCCTCTATAAGAATGACTGACATATTTGTACAAGTTGCCTCTGACCACTCACAGATTCAGGAACACACAAGAGAAGCTGAGTTTCATGTTCTACTACCCCCACGAGTAAGCGAAAAGCCGATGGATTAACTCAATTTGAGCTAGTTTGGCATGTCATATCAAAAGAAGCCAATGTGAAGACAGATGATTTTGACCGACAGATTGAGAAATTGGACACAGAGATCAGACAAACATTAAGGGATATCGAACCTAAAGGTTTTGGCACTTAAGCCTTGGATATCCAACACTCATTTACTAAGCAGAAGAACGAAATGACATCAGTAAAGAGCAGACTGCAGTCCCCGAACGGTCCCAATAAATGGACACCTCAACACTCCAATAGATGTTACCTTTAAGCGGGCCCCATTTTATATCAGTGGTTGATTTTGAGACTAACGTCTTGAAACTTATAGTGTTGTAACCTGAGACGGGGGAAAACTAGCAAGTGGTTGGATCTAAAACATCTTCTCTGACTAGAAATATGGGAAAAGTGTGACACATGGATGTGATTAACTTACACCGACAAGCAGGTGAGATAGTGACTCACTGAATCCTCGACTCCACAACAGGAAACAGGATGATGCAAGCTATGTTGGAAAAAGTTTTCGAACAACTAAATATAACCCATATGGCCCTGCGCACCAAAACTAACCGAATCAAGGAACTGGAAGAGATTGCCATTTGATAATCTGGGCACCCTAAAGACACTGCCCCTCTAAAGAAGTCACTCGATGAAAAGGAAAAACAGATAAACTCTCTTCGGGAAATCTTGAAGATCCCAGATTACGACCCCCGTGTTCTTATACAAGCATTTGAAAGGAGGGAAGAGGTCGAGCATCATATTCTTTCCTTGGTAATTGCCACCTTCCTAATATTCGCTTTTTATTATCACCATATCTTGTTATTGTTGTCTTGCTCGTTGGGAATCTGACTTCAGAATGGTATATCATCAAATGTTTTCCTTCCTACTGTGAATGCCACTATTATTTACTACGACGAAAATATTCACACCTGGTCTTATACTATTTTCATATTGAAAATCTGACAATTATATTACAGGGTTACCCCCTGTGGTTAGCTGAACTAACAATTACACCTAGAGAGGGAGGGCTATCTAGTCCTCAGTGAATGTGTGCTCAATTGTTTATATGTGGGAACAATCTGTGCACCAACGCTTTGAAGAACCATCTTATGGATGTCTTTGAAAATAATGGATATAGAAGACACCAAGGAATCAAAGCTTTCAAGAAGCCTGAGAATCCTAAAAACAAACAACCTATGGATGAGTGTGCTG
This sequence comes from Pinus taeda, assembly GCA_000404065.3. Classification (NCBI taxonomy): domain Eukaryota; kingdom Viridiplantae; phylum Streptophyta; class Pinopsida; order Pinales; family Pinaceae; genus Pinus; species Pinus taeda. The sequence continues at coordinate 140,250 of APFE031399093.1, forward strand.
CCAAGGTCCACTTACCCTACATATTAGGCATCACTGATAAAAATTTATATATTTTAAACAATAATAATGTAAAAAGCACCTTCAAACCTATGAGCGCCATTAGCAGATGCCTAAAATCCGTAAAATATCTCGTTGATCCTAAATGCCACAAAGGGGTTTATTTGGTTCCTTGTTCTTGTGGAAAACCTACATTGGTGAGATCGGTCGATCAATCTTAACTAGGATTCAAGAGCATGCAACTGACATTAAACATAACTATTCCAAAACCTCAGCTTTGGCCGAGCACTCCAGTAAAACCAATCACCATATTTGTATTGAAAACTCATGTCTTGTGGCCAAAATTGATCATTATCACCATAGGAAATTCAAAAAAGCTATCGAAATAGGTAAACACCCTAACAACCTTAACTGTGATGAGGGTTGAAAAATTAGTGATAATTAGATCCCTACTCTAACCTTTAATCCCACATTCTCCTAAATATTTCATGCCCTCTTATCCTTTGACTTTACCTCCATGATCCTCCATTTATAACACTAGCCCTAAATTATTTAAACCATTTTCATAAAATCACCAAGAATAAATAATTTTCATAATTACTATTTTAATACATTTCAAATAAAATTTTAAACTAATCACTTTAGTTTATATTTAATCCAATCTCAATCATCACATTCAATTCTAAAATTAAAACTCTTTTTAAATTTTCACTTATTTATACAAAAATATATTTAAGTTTAAAAACATTTAATCTTCGCATCATCATTCACAAAACATTAAAGGATTAATTTTTTTTATTTAATTTAAAACATCAAATTCATTTTTGGATTAATAATAAAATTAATCTAGTATGGATAATATTAAATTAGTTATTAATCACCACTAGTGAGTAGATATTAATTATTATTTTCTCATTCAATCATAACTCAAAATAAAGATAATTCATTTTACCAAAAAAAAAAAAATCATTTAATATTCATTCTAATCATATAATTAATAAACTAATTAATTATACACATAATTATTAGTTAGTTATAAGAGTTATTGATTATATTTTTAATCATTCAATAAAAAATAAAATAAAAAAAATCTTAAAAGAAAACTAGATATTAAATTAAAATTAAAAACTAAAACTAAAATAATCTAATAAAATTAAAATAATTACATTATAACTAAACTGAATTATATCATTATCCAACCTGTTGGCTAATATTCACTCCCACCCCAACCCTAGCCGTATTTATTAAACCTATTGAGTTATGCCTTATTCACTCATGGATCTAATCGTGATGATGAACCACAAAGGTTGGTTCAAAAAGCCGATTCCAACAAACATGAATGCGATGACTCCGGAAGGTAACAATACACAGAATATAGATTGCAGAACCCTCAAATCAATAACTTTGATACCTTCAATCAGGTCTAAGTGATATGACCTTCTTTTATGCATTATTCAGATAATATATCTTCTAGTATTTCATATATCTCTTTTATGTCTCTTCTCCCGCTACATAGGGATGAGAGGATCTTAAGGGTTTCCTTCCATGAATTCAAAGGAAATATTTTTCCTTGATATGTTCACTGACTTCTCTTTTCTATGAGGATTATGACAATCCTCCTTATTCCATGCAAGGACCTTTGATGACCCATCCAACCTATAGATCTCCTTGCAATCATGAAGCCATTTTATTAGATTGATTAGTGAAAATACTTACTTGACATGTGAAGATAAAATCTTCACCTTGATCATGTTGAAAGTGGTTGAAGCAAATGCATTGATGCTTCCTTTGGATGAGATCCTTGTTGTAAAGATAGGAAGCTCGCCTTCAAGTTACTACAACTTATACATCTAATCCTTATGATTTGAGATGGCATTGTATTCATATCACACAAGTGAACCTTGTAGTATGCACCATCATGTAGAATCCTAGCGCCTCAAGGTTACTTGCTACGATCACCTTATAGTACTTGGACCTATTTCTAAGCGCTATGCTATAAATGATCCGCTTCAATATGCCATCGAGTATGCATCATGAATCTGAGTTGTCAAGACTGTATTCTTTATAAAAAAGATTCAATATGAGGTAATGACTATTACTTGGTATGATGAGATCATGTTATTATTAAGATCATTGTATGACATAGACCGAAACTGTGGGAGGCATCAAAACTGTTTCCATGTACCCGAGTTCTGAATGCTTCATCTTTTGACTGAGATTACCTGATCCCGGCACTGGAATTATCCTGAAGTGTCTTGTTGTAGACTATCTCCTTGATTATATAGACAAAAAACCTTGTTGTTGTAGACTGTTGTTGTACTCTGATCCTTCAATTTTGACAAAGCTCTTCAACTCGCTTTGATGTCCTTCTTGAAGTTGATCCTTGAATGTCTCTTTTTGCTGCCCTTCCTTTGACTTCAACACCTTAACTCTAATACCATGTTGAAGAATCTAGGGCAAATTAGGTTAGTAAGATTCTTCTTGCCACGATAATTATTTGTGAGGTATTTTAACTTTTGCTTATTAGCACAATCTTCTCTTGATATTATTAGAGTGTGTCATCTTACTTCATCAAATAACTACCAAAACAAAAGACACAAGAACACAAGATGTTGGCTTTCTGCCAGGGCCAAAACCTCTCACTCTTTGAAAGGAAAACCCGCACAAAATTCTTCTTATAGAGATTCCAATTGACAAATACCAAGACCATGACCCTTGACCTATTAGGCCACTTCAAGACCAAGACACCAATCCTCTTCTTTGTCAATGTTGAGATCAACATCATTACTGCAACATTGAGGCCATCACTACTACACCACCGAGATCATTACTGCTTGCATCACCAAGGCCATCATTAAGATCATTACTACTGCAACACTGTTGCACCTTCATCAAGATCATTGTTGCTCCTTTACATGACACTTGTTTCCCCTTCACTATAACAATGAGATATGTATATATATACATATGAGAGCTGCACTGACATCTTCATCTTCAAACTATTTTTTCATTAAGATCATGATTGAGATCATAAATACCATCGTCCAGAATACATGCCAAGACAGACTGTCACTATTGGATAATTGAGATCCTTCTCATTACATTGATGTCTAGACTGTGACTGTGTCTAGAGAGTAATCCAAGAGTGTATTAAAGAGATCCTTCTCCTCACAACGATGCCTAGACTGTGACTATGTTTGAGTCAGTGATTATCAAAACAATGAGGAGGTTGAGACACAAAGATGTTTTCCATCCGAAAGTCTAAACTTCCTATACCCATTCGAAAATTTGAGCTTCCTATACCCATTTGAAAATTACAGGAAATTCGAATTATGTTATGCAATTTTGCGCAGACCCTACCTGGGTATTTATTGTAATTCGTCCTCCATAAATTAGCTAACTTGTGTTCATGAAGATATGTGTCATTTCAAGTGAGCCAACATGAGTGTATTTTAATTCATTTTGCAGATCGACATCAAGAGGATTGTGCTTGTCTTTTTGGAGGTATTTTCTAGACACTAGGTTGACTCATATATATTTTACATATGCTCAAGAAGAGCTATTCATACATGACATTTATTCTTTGACTCAATAATAAATCCTAAGACTCTCAAAGGGAGCCACCAACAACTAAACCTCTTACTCATGAAACCCATGTAGAAAGGCATACAAAAATAATTTTATTTCTTTTATTACATCATTTACAAAGATCATGTCATTATGAAGACCGAACCTAGTTACACTTTATTCAACATATACACATTTGCTTCACCCTACAAATAACCATACTACCTATGGAGCTTTATAAATCCAGATCGATACAATATTTACAATAATACACACATATGCACATTTGATCAACCAACAAATAAAAGGACACGATGCTTGCATCCGCAACAAGGGAATCTAGAGGCTCACACCTCCAACCTCAAAGTAATACCAAGATTCACCTCCTTCCCAGGAAGTCCATAATCCACTTCCAAAGTCAAAACTGCATCAAATTTCCAACGTTATAATCTAGTGCCACTTGTACTCTCAATGAACAGTTACTGGCTCATTTTCCAGGGTGCACTCCTAATATGCATCTGATTCCATCTGGCAATGCTAATGACCAAAACAAATCCATCCTCGATCTTCCCTTATATGATACACAGTCCCTCAAGCAATCTGATCATCCCCTTCCGTGCAATCACACACCTTCCAAAATCCGCTGGCACCCCCATCCCGGGAAGTCCATCCCTTGGTAAGGCTTCCTCACTTCGGAAGATACCAAAACCAAGGCATATCCCTGCCTTAAAACCATCATACGGGTCATAGCATGAACATGGAAATCAATGGATACTATTGGGTATCGGTGTCCCACAATAGCTCTGCTCCTGAAGTGCTTTACCAACATACTATTACATTTTCCAATTCCTTTTGTTGTTGCTAATTCTTGCAGTAAATTTCAACCACCCAATTGGGCATTTCATGCTTTCATGTACCAAGCACATAATTTCCATTAGATTCAAAATAAACTGAAATAAATTCACATCATTCCTTATTGGTAGCTCATCAATAAGGTACACTTGCAATCTTGTTTACTTCCTATCACAACAAGTCAACTATCATCTTTGACCAAATCATCATGTATAAACATATCACATCAGGTTAGCTCAAAACACAACCATCCTAGATCAAAATCATAAATCACATGTAACCATCATAAACCAGAATCATAGATCACATGTAATCATCATAGACCAGAATCATAGATCACATGTAATCATCATAGACCAGAATCATAGATCACATGCATAGTAAAACTGAATAAAATACTGATACTTATCATTTAATCAATCCTTAGCTTCTACCTTTGTCTTTATTTCGTACGCACTTTGGATTGGTTTCCACACCTGACAAACACCCAATGCCTTCTCCTCATCCATGTGCACATACACATAGTGTGCATCACACACATAAAACCACACACGACATACAACACTGTGCTATACATGCACCTACACCTAACATACAACACATACACCTACACCCAATGTACAACACAACACAATACATATGCCTACATCCAGTGTACACCACCACACAATACATACACCTACACCTGATGTACAACACAGTACATACATCTATATCTGATGTATAACACCACACAGTGCACATACACAATACTTCATGTACACAACACAACATGTACGACATGCACAAAATAACACATGTACACAATACCACCTACCAACATCACCAATTGCACAACGTGTACACAACATCATATGTACACCACACCACCTACACAATGTGTACACAATTCTAGATGTACACAGCACCACATGCACGACATGTACACAACACCATATGCACCACATGTACACATCACCACATACACACAGTACCACATGTACAACATGTACGCGACACCACATGCTCACAACACCACTTATACAATCATGCACACAACACTATATATACATGGCACCATATGTACATACTACAACATGCACACAACACCATATATACATAGCACTGCATATACAACATGTACATAACACCCTATGTACACAACACTACATATCCAACATGCGCACAACACCGCATATCCATCATGCGCACAATACAATATGTATACAACACTGCATATCCAACATGTACATAGCACCATCTATACTCAGCACTGCATATGCAACATTCACACAACACTATCTATACCACCTTGTACATAATCATTGCATAAACAACATGTACACACACTATATATACACAACACCACATGTGCACAACATCACAGATGTAACATGTACAACATATGCACAATAGTAGTACCACACATCCAAGACCACACTATCTCTACCAAGCAACCTTGCTTCCAGTGTCTTATCCATGCTTGTCCCAACATGTCGTGGACCACACTGCTTTCATTTCATTGACGTATCTCTCATCCTTAACCTGTCCATAACATAAACATAGACATAATATAATCACATAATATCAATTCATATCCACGTGATACTGATCTTAGAGATCTATGAGGCTACTCTTCCCACTTGATTCCTCATGAACCAAGAATCTCTTCATGGCACTCACCTACATAAGAAATCATTCCACCATGAGAATGATCTTTGACAACCTTGTCGGACAGTGACATAGATACATAGATACATATACATAAACATTAGCATAAAACAATCATGGTCCTGTTAGACAACGACATACATACACACATATATACATATAAACATTAGCATTAAACAACCATGATCCATGATGACCCTGTTAAACACAACATACATTCATACATATACAAACATCATCATAATCATGATCATAACATAATTACCAGATAGCATAAGGCCAAGGTTAAGAGAATTCCCTTTATCTATGCACACCATGCACAACATTGAGAAGAATCATTCCCAACATAGTCAAGGCGTCTGGCACCTCAGTTCCATTTACTTCACCTTTCCTGTTACCTTTATCATGATTGTCCTATCACCATCCATTTACCTCAATGGACCCAACCAATCTAACTAGTTGTCACACGCTTGCCTTCAGTTGCCCTGATACATGCACTAAGCTTCATCTAGGCCTTACATCACATGTTGGGTTTCATTCAGCTCTTCTCGAGCTCCATTAACTTTCCTCTTTCCCAACCAATTCCCAAGACTCTCAAAACATAAAATGCAATACCAAGAAGCAAGCAAGAGAAAACCATGGAAACCAATAACAATACGACACCACAAACAAAGCAGTATGGCCATACATAAGGCATAAACAAAGCTGCAATCAAGCACAAAAAATCACAAAACACCAAAAGCACAAGACTAGCAACAAACACCATGACTCAATCCCCATGGTTCCCAAAGCCTCCAATGGAAATCTCAATCCGAGCCTTTTTTGATATTTCATGGAAATCTATTTTTCCATGCAACCCCTTGCATCATACTACCATAAACACATAATTATCAGTGCTTAAATAAACATAGCAATACACCATAAACACGTAACTTATCTTGTTGTGCCAAGCACGCTGCCTTGTAACCAAACACATCTATGCCATGTCTCAAGGGACTCCAATTCCCTGGACATATCTAGCTATAACTAGACATCAATTTTTATACCTTTCAAATACATGTCCATGAACATAGCACATATCCACATAATTTTAGACAAATTAGGGTTAAGCAGACTTCCTACATGCAAAGCAATCGTTTGTTTGGAATTAGGGTTTCCAAACATGGCCAAAGGAATTCTTACCCAATTCCTTTATTTCACCTTTTTACCTTGTTGCAATTGAGGCTTACTATGTACTATCACATCACCCAACTGCTAGTTATGTAAGCAAATCAAATATTACCTTGTCATGCTAATACCGAGCATGTTACCCTGCAACTGCTCACACATGTCAACAACCTGCTCCAATGATCAAGGCAACATATCTACTAATTTGAAATCAAACTTTACCAAGACTAACAATCATGTCATAATCCATAGTAAACTCATAGTCATTAGACATAATACTACAACTGTCTCCTATTACACTCAAGTATATGTCAGTTATCTCAACACATATGCATTAGTACAATAATCTTAAAACAAGATCGTTCATTCACATAACAACAACATGTTAAACTATAACATACCCATCAACAACATATAACATAATCATCAAATTGTAAACCTAAAACAACAATATAAATGCATACAACCACATGTTACTATCATTCATGACTATCCGACACATGTGCATATGACTATACTAGCCAACTAACATCTATCATGTATGTAACCATAACATCAATAGACATGTACACAAACCTAATGTATATAACCCTTATGCATATAACAATCCATTAACTAACATACCTGCATGCCCAACATACAAACCTGTATGACAATGTGCTCTTGCCTCGAGGTCCAATGCTGCAACTTCACTTTAATGATCTGCATCTCCTGCTCTATCATCATGATGACCTAATATCATCTGATGACCTAATTGTATACAATGACCTCACAATGCATGTTCGACCTACCATACATGCATAACCATAACCATGACAATGCATGCATAACAACATATGGACACTAACATGCATAACAAATGCATATACACCCATACACTCATGATGACACATCCCACAACAACACCATCAACCTTCACATGGTGACATCACTACAACCATGATCAACACCATGCAAATTTAACAAGAACATGGATTACAAAAATAAGTAATACATATGCAACCGACATGAATGCATGACCAACACACCGCCCATCTAGTCCGAGGGGTGAACCATGCTCTGATATCACTCTATAACACCTCCTCCCACATCTACCCAAGTAATCATCCAACCAGGGTAAACATGTGACAAGAAGTTACTATGATATGATTCAACCTCTTAAGTCACATCAAGGAAATGGAACTGATGGAAACACACCATACAAACCTTCGACATCAGTAATAAGCCCCTAGGAACCATCCCAACCTTTCTGCTAACCAACCCCTGGGTTCCACTTAGTTTTTAGGCTATTAAAACTTTGGACGCTCCCATGCTATGGGCATGCTAGCATCCAAAGAGCTCTGGACACTCCCACAAGGCTGCATGCCTACGTCCGGGACTATTTCCAGCATACCTGTGCCAGAGTATGGGGAATTTAAGGTACTTTTCAATCCTAGAATTCCAGTCACTGCCCAAAACTTGTTGTAACTTCTAGAATCCATTAAACATACAATGAAAAGACTAATAAATAAAAAACTAACTCCAGGACTAGGCCTGACCATCCTCAACCGGGACTGACATTCTTTCAAACACTTGGCATTAATGCAATATATAGGTCTAAACAATAGATCTAAGCATGGGGGTTTCATACTTATCTAAGATTCGCTACTAGGCATTGTTCCTTTACATAATTAGCTGCAATACCATCTATTAGGTCATAGATACATTGATTATTCATTTAAAAATAGAAACATGAGGAGAGATATACATCATCACTGTCAGAAGACATGCTCATAACGAGCAACATAATAACAGAAATACCATGAATACATCAGCCATAGAATCCACATATAAGTTGTTAGTACATTTACACATGAAAAACCAAGGGAATGAATTTATCATTAATGAATGTAGAAGCCAACTGGTGATGAGACTACCATGTTCGACCCAACCATAGATTGGTTGAGCCAAATCTTTCTTCAGCCAACCACCCCCGTGCCATATTCCAAGCATGAATGTGGGACTCATAACCAACCAAAAGAACCAAACAAGCATGGATGCTACTAGAGTTCTCTACCTACACCATGAGGAATTTTAGTGCCTCCTAGTCTCTCAAGATTTACCATAATCCACAGTCTGATTAATGGATCACTAGGCCCTACACCGAGACCCACTCTCCAGGCTTTACCGTACATCCCATTCTAGGACTACTATGCCCAATGGAGAGCAATCCACCTCTTGGATTTATCGTATATCCCGCCATTCACCAGCAAGGATTCCTAGGCCCACCGAGGCACACAATCCTGGATTTACCACAACCCATAGTCTGGCTCAAGGGTTACTAGGCCAGTGGATTTACCGTGATCCACAGTCCAATTTAGGGACCACTAGGCCATGTGTTTGTCATTTTAGAGATCCACCCCACTCAGCTTCGAATCCATTCGACAATCCAACTCAACCAAAGTGTGAGAACCCATCTCATCAAAGCTATCTAAAAATGGCAAGGCTAGGATGAAAACACTATCACACTTGGCAAAACCCATGCCATGACAGAAAATAACCACATGCAATACCATGCATGCCAAATCTAGCAAGGAAAACACACATGTAAATCGATACCTACAAAGAATACTGTCGTAGCTGCTTGATCATGCTATTCCTTGCTTGCTCCTTCCTTCCTCTTGCCTTCTTTGCATTTCTTGATCCAATGCCAAAGTGCTCCAAGAAAACTCTAAGTGTCCAAGAGTGAGTGAGAGAGAGAGAGAATAATGAGAGAGCTCCAAAATTAAACTGAAAAAAGTCTATGAATTGATCCTCATAAGCCTTTTTATCAACGAGGCCTATATTTTCTTCATTTTCCATTATTTTCCTTCAATTTCCTCCTCACATGCAACCTGTGACCTTTCACCTTCATTTTCTTCTCATTTCCATTATTTTCATAAATAAATGTGCCAAAATGCCATTTTGCCTTTCCAAAGCCTTTGCCATTGCCTTTAGCCATAATAACCGAAATGAACACCCACACTAGGATGTCTTGCCCAACATTTAGCTTGGAATACATATCCCATCAACCGCGACCTTATATATTTTTACATGGATTTTTAACTAGGGCTGTCACAGGGTTGACTTGGTTGTTGGAGAAGGTCTTTGTCTAGGTCTAAGGATTATGGAAATGTGTCATCTTAATTTGAATATACTTAAGGAAGAGTTTGACTAGGTTTTCCCCTTTAGGGGTTTTGCCGTGGCTAAGCGCCTACATATTGTGTCTCTTGTTCTTGTGGTCTTCATATACATAAAATTTGGGAATTAATTGATGAAAGATAAACTAATAAAGAATTAAAAGAAACCAACATAATTCACAAGTAATTATCAAGAAAGAGGAATCAAACCCTAATTCCTATAAGCTTTGATTTCTCAACACAATTTACACCCACAAGTCATAACTAATTGTTTTGGGGTTTTATAGAGTTGAGTGCATAAATAGAGAAAACGAAATAAATGACAATATGAAAGCGTATAAGAGTCGAACACATTAATGCCAATCATTAGATCAACGAGGATTGGTCTAATGTATGTAACACATGAATTGAAGCTAAAATGTAGAAAGACAAGGGATCATAGTTTCTCTTAGATTGCAATATTAAATGACACTTAAAATGATGGATACGTTAATACTCTAATAACTTGACGTAGAGATGAATTACATAACGATAAAAATATTCATAATAGATGAAAACCAATAAAAATTAACATGATTTTAATCTTTTTTTTAGATATCAAAGAAAAATTAATCTTTAGATATCAAAAAACAAATACTAGGTATTGATTTGAATCTAGCATCATTGACTTCGTGTTAACTCAACCACGCCTGACCCCAAAAGTGTCATCAGTAATCATTAGTGGGAAAGAATTTCAGAGGACAAGGGCTGCAATCTCTTTGGTGAACAATTGCTTACTCTATGTGGGGCCTTTGATTTAGTCATTTGTAATGGCTTGACTAGATGGGCAAAGTCTGGTAATTTCACTTGCAATACTTACAATGGAGCAAGAGTGGTAGATTATGTAATTTGTTCACATGGTTTGTGTGAGAAAATGGAAGAAGTTTTGGTTGGAAATCAACTGTGGGATTTGAAATCAGATCACAAGCCAATTTATTTATGTTTCTTTTGGATTGGAAAAAAACAATTAGAGTAAAAAATTCAGCATGTCCAACAAAATCTCCCATAGGGCAGAATTCTTTTGATGCCAGAAAATTGTAATACCTTCAAAATGATGCTAGAGAGGCTCTTTGAGAAGGAGAAAATTACAATTCACAACGTTCATAGTCATGAATTAACACATTTAATTCAATGCGCACTTGCAAAGTGCAAAAGAACAAAAATTAAGAAGTCTGAAGCAAATTGCTTTCCGGTTAATGCTTGGTTTGACGAGGAATGCAAAAAGGCAAGGAGAATGTAGAAAGAGTCAAACAAGGATAACATAAAGCTCAAATCGTACAAGCAGTTATTAAGCAAGAAAAGGCTGATTTCATGGTTTCAAGGAGGGAAGAACTAATATTCCTTGGGGAAAATAATCCCAAATTATTTTGGAAGGAGCTCCAACCGAAAAAGATACAAATTGGAAATAATATTATAGCTTCTAAATGGTTTGACTATGCAAGACAACTCTATGAGCAGGTTCCCAAGGTTGACCCTCGCACCTTGGTCAACACTAATACTGAACTCTTCACGGTACAAGAGGTAGAGATGGGTATCAAAAAGTTGGGTGTTGGAAAAGCAAAAGACTTAGTTGAACTCCAGGCAGAATATCTAAAGTGGGGCTCAAAGATTCTTGTACCTCACATTACAAAAATCTTCAACAACATCATACAACAAGGGCTCCCCACAGATTGGTCAACTAGTCTGGCAATACCTCTTTTCAAGAACGGTGACGTCAATAATCCCTCCAATTATAGGATCATCATGATAAACCCTTTGTTTGCAAAGCTATTTGGAAGCATGCTAGAAAACAAAATTAGCAAGTGGGTAGAAGAAAGAGATAAGCGTGCTAAAGGGCAAGCAGGTTTTAGACCTAAACATTCCACAGTTGATCATTGCATAACTTTAAGGCACATCATTGAAAAGTTTGGGAGAAAAAGGAAGAAGTCTTTTGTTGCTTTTTGATTTCAGAGAAGCGTTTGACTCGGCTCCTAGGGATAAACTTTGGCAGAGAATGGAGGAGCTTGGGGTTCCTAAACATTTGAGAGCAGTTGCGCATAGGCTGTATGAAGATGTGAAAGTCAAAATTAGAACTTCAGCAGGCATTTCTGAAAGTTTTAGAAGCGATATCGGGGTCAAGCAAGGTTGCCCACTGTCTCCTACCCTTTTTGGTTTATATATCGACAAGCTGAGGAGTGGTTAAATTCGCAAGGGGTGATGGTATCTATTTGTGCAAGTTTGTTATAAGGCTTCTTTTGTATGCAGATGACCTTATTCTGATTGCTGAATCGGCTCTTGGTTTGCAAGAGCACTTACTATCCCTTGAGCATTTTTGTACAAGTGTGGGGATGCAAGTCAATATCAACAAAATGAAAGTAGTGGTTTTCTCTAAGAAAAGAAAACATAACCAACATAAGTTCTACTTTGAAGGCAACATTCTGGAAGAAGTTGCGGATTACAAATACGTTGGGATTGACTTCAACAAAAATCTAAGCTGGAATGGTTGTAGAAAGAAAAGAACTTTGGGGGTTGGAAAGCATTTTATGCTTTTCAAAACAGGTGTAGAGAGGTAGAGTTATGGGACTGGAAGAACACTCAAACTCTTTTTGGGCTTCTAGTGATTCCGGTGATTCTCTATGGTTGTGAACTGTGGGTTAGCAGTACCTCTGACATGCAGTGGAGACAAATTGAAAAAATTCAAAAGCATTTGATTACAAACAAATTTAAGATTAAAAGTGTAGTTCCTTATGATATCTTCTTAAGTGAAACAGGGACTGCTCCTATTGAAGCAATTGCTATGGTGCGAGTCATAAGGCATTTACAAAAAATTGAGCAAATGGAAGAGGGTAGATGGCATAAGGTTGCCTTTAATGATAGATTGTGCAAGAGAAAAAAAACTTGGATGCAACAAAATAACAAATGGGGTATTTGCTTGAATGCATGTCCCATAAACAACAAAGAGATAAAAACTTTTGTCATGGAAAAGTTCCACAAACGTACTTGGGATAAGGAGCTAGGAAGAAAGAAAAATTACTATATTGAATTGTTTAATCCCACTCATAATCATCAACCAAAAGCATAAATAGAGGCCAATATCTCTTGGAGAGCCAAAATTCTTATTGCTCAATTAAGGACTAATTCTCATCAACTCCGTTGTGAAACAAGGCGCTGGAAAAGGCCAAAGGAAGTGTGGGAGGAAAGGGTATGCATTTTTTGTTCTTCCGCTAAAGTGGAAACAGAAAAACATTTCATTTTAGAATGTGAGGCCTTCAAAGACAACAAAGAAAGTTATGCAGATATGCTGGCAGCTAGCTCTTGGGATAATCTATTTAGCGAGGGGTTTGTCGAGAAGCTGGGAGCATTTATTGTGAAGCTTCACAAAAAAAGGGCCGAATACATCAAGGAGATGAAGAAACAATTTGTCCCATAGGCTATCTTTAGCCTCATGGAGGTTAAAATAATTTCTTTCTTTCTAACTTCTACTTAGTGTTGGTGAGCGACCCCAAAAAATAACAAATGTGCTTTAACATAAACTAATGACCCCAAAAATATAAAAAAACTCATAACTTCTAAATAAGAAATGTGATTTAACATACTCCAACATAAACTAACCCTCACCGCTAACACCATTGATCCATATTCATCATTGAGCACTCAAAGTATAAGTATCATTGAACATTCAAATTAAAAATCATAAATCACTAAAAAAAAAAAAACGGAAATTGACCGAAAATATAGCCCTTCCAAATTTTTAATCTTTACTATTCGAGAAAGAATTTCTTTTAACGTACAGGAAAAAGAAGAAAGAAATTCTTTGTAAAATTGAAGTCAAAAAGTAATTCAGTTATGCCCAGAGATTATTGTTTGCGTGGGAAGAGCTAGAGTTTTGATCCACTCAACCTGAAATATCCGCCATTATAACAACACACAGAGTGGGCTTCGCTTTTGAGTTTGGAGCCTGCTCCTGCTTTTTTTTCTTGGCCCAAAAGTCATAATTGTGGGCTTCGCTTTTGAGTTTGGAGCCTGCTCCTGCCTTTTTTTCTTGGCCCAAAAATCATAACTGTGGAATGGTTGGAGACGAGTGAAAATGGACAAGATATACAACTCACTAGCTAATAATCCTCGTTTATTGGTTTTGGACTCGAGAAGTTTGCAATCCTATAACGCAGGTCACATTAAAGGATCATTTTGTATCACAGTCTCCTCCGATGGGAAGAGCTTGCAGAAACTGGCAGGCTCTCCCTGGTCTTCCAAATGCTGGTGGGATCGAGATGTATTACTGGTCACTTCCACCACCTCTCCCTCTCCCTTGCCCTCCCAATCTCCCTCTTCCAGCAAGAAGAGGAAACGCAGATTGGAGGAGAAGAGCTCTGATGCTGATGCTGTCCTCCAATTCTTGTACAAAGAGAATCTTGTGAAATCCCTTCTCATTTTGGGTGGAGATGAAACAACTACGACTACTACTGGTACATTTTCGATTCACCTACCCACCTTTTGATTTCAATTGAATTTCAATGGTGTTTTAACAAGGAAATGCATAAATTGTTTAGACAAAATGGCAATGATGGTTTTTAGCGGTGGTACTAAAGTTGATTGATTGATGGTATTTTGATGAAGCTCCAGTCTGTAAAACAAAATTTGGATTATAATATGCCTCTTTGTTTCGCGATCTCCGATTTATTCATCAAGTTCGATATGTTCTGGTGTTGGCAGTTTGCAATTTAATGCTCAGGACTGAAAAATTCATGGGATAATTGTCCTTGAGTAGATATAATAGGCTAATTCGCATATAGGCCTCCAGAATCCAATAAATTTTTTCTTTGAAGGCTGCTTTGAGAAATATCCCGATATAGGCTTCTTTTCCAAGTCATCGGAAACAAGAAACGGGAAACGAATCACGAGCAAAATTTGGAAAATCTCAGGTTTCTGGATAACTAGCGTTTTAGGGTTTTTCAATACATATGCAAGCAGAAGTCAAAATTTTAACTATCGTTAGTCATCCTCCAAAAAGATTATGAAAGCATTATTGTAGAGCTCTCTTAAAGATTGCTTTTACCTAAATCAAATGTTAAATTGATGAACGCATGATACAATGCACATGCATATGAGATAGAATCTATAGTTGTGTTCTATTTCCTGTTATTTATAGGTAGTAATTGTTGCCTATTTCTCAGTGGTTGAACAGAATAACTATAGCAACTAGGCATTTATTTGACATAAAAGCTTCTTTTGTCTGCTAATAAAACAATATATACATCGTTTTTAGAAGAAAAAAAAACCCTGCCACCACATGCACTACTAGAATATGAAAACAATAAAAACTCAAAAATGGGCTATCTTTTTGTTGAAACACCCGTAAGTACAATAACTGCAAACCGCAGTAAGTATAAACATATAAGTCCAACTAAATACAAGGCCCAAGCATAAACACATAATCAAGCAGCAGCGGGCAATAATCCAGCATCCTGTGGATGCTCATCTCTGTCAGTCGGGGCTGGTCCCCTCTCTGTAGCAGTAGGCATATTCTCAATCACAGTTATATCCTAACCATAATTGCTTGGTTTAGGGGACTTGGTAGTCTTGAAGATGGACAGAGACAGCGTTGGAAATGTGTCACTATACTGAGACAGGAGAGGATGCCAGCTGTGTCTGCATTGCCACCTTTCTTTAACCAATCAGCCTGCTCTATGGCATAGGCAAAGCCTGTCTTTGCCACATTATGAGTATTGTGATCATGCTGACTTGGGAAGGGTGCACCATGTGGCTATTACAATAACATGAAAATCGAGCACATAAGAAAACCAAGATAACTTGAGAGAGTTCTCCGCATTGCACTAATTAAATGAGAAGTGAAAGCCTGGTTGTAAAAGGTTGCAAACTAATTGAGGTAATCCACTTTATGAATGTGAGATAGACCAAGGTCCGAGACACACACTAAAGTAAAAGAAAACATAAAGGCATAAGTAGCCAAAACTCAAAATGACTTTATTAATGCCTGTGTCTAATATCTGGTTGACCTTAATTATTCTGACATTTGCTTTAACACCCTCCTTTAATGGTCAATCTACTAACTACACCAAGTTTATCCCAAAATTTTCTTATTTGTGAGGAGTCAGGACCCAAAGACTTGGTAAAAGTTTTTGCAGTTTCATCTTCTCTTGGACAATAATGCGTCTCAATAGACCCATCCTCTATAAATAGTTTGATGAAGTGACAATGTATTTCAACATGCTTGGTACACTAGTGGAAGATTGGATTCTTGGCTAGTTTGAGCACCTTTTGATTGTCATAGAACTGGGGTGTTGGCTCTGTCTTTTGCATATTCATATCTGAAAGCATACCTCAGAGCCAAACTGTCTCACATGCACCTTTATATTTTTCTTTAGTTGATGAAAGGGCTACTGCATGCTAGTTCTTGTTGGTTCATGTGACTGCACTCTTGCCAAGGTTAAGAACATATCCAGACATAGATTTTCTATCATCGACATAGCTTGCTCAATCTGAATTTGTATACCCATACAACCTAGGAACTTTTCTTTTGTTGTACAAAATGCCAAGGTCAAGTGTCCATTTGCATATGTCACACCCTCTTTGCTGTAATCCAGTGTTCTATGTTAGAATTCCATGAACCCCAGGTCTGGTCTATTTCTTAAGTAGGAACATAAACACAATAGCAATGCCTAACTTCAAACTTTTACACAGTGGAAATATACCAGCAATTAGATCAATGATAGTACACAATAATTATGCCCAAACTTATTTTCTTATTTGCCCATTAATAAGAAAATCCTCAAGGCTTCTGTACAAGGGATAGTGGCCCTTTACACCCCTGTACAATGCCAAATATACAATCTGTCCTTTGACTAAATACATAGGGCTGAGGCCAATTCCCTTAGGTCCTCCTTTTCCCAAAATACAACACCTACAACACTTAATTCACAGTTGTAGCACTACTAGGGCTTAACCAACTCAACTGAAATGATCAAAACAACAATTTACTCACCTGGGCATCACAGCAAGAAAAAAAAACTTTCTTAGGTTTTGATGTTGCTTCCATATGCATCACAGCTGAGAAAGCCAGGATTTTTGCTTGGATCTAAGGAAGCAAATTTTGTTTACAGCCATCAAGAATGGCTTGGGGCAAAGCCACCTGTAGCTGTCAGCAAAGTAGACATATTTAACAGAAACAAGGAATGAAAATAACAGTGCTATAGCTATATTTTATTATTTTTCAATAAAGACCAATATGAGAAGATATGTGCTGCGTTAACAAGTGTAGCTGAAACACTGCACAGATCTCTAATGCATGATAGTATAACTCAATACTCAGAATGACCCTTTCTGTGTCATAGATCAGTGATCTTCCTCTAAGATGACACTTAATCAAGCCTGCAAAATAATACCGATTTAATGGAATTCTTTAGATCTGGGCTTGTGGGAAGTTCACGCTTGCTACTAGTGGAAGATGCAACAGAAAATTGATGAAATGAGGTTGACTCCATCAACTTAGAATATTTTGTGTTGGTGCACTTGAGAAGGTGATTTTTAGGGTTTGATAAGTCATTTGCTTTATCCCCTTTCCTTTTCATGGTTTTTTTTTGTGTTTTTTATGAATAATCATTTTTTTTCCCATAATTTTGCTGGCTGTTTCATGTAGCCAGAAACACTGCAAGGAATGGCCAAAAAAAGTCTACATTTCTCAGAAACATGTTTTTGGCTGAGATTCCCGTTTTTCTGCTCATCTTTGTATGAAATGGTGGACTTATGTTATGTTCCTACTAGCTGCTAACACTGGTTTGAAGTATCTCTTCTATCTTTTCTTCATATGTCACCAGCTTGAAATGAATGAGCAAGCCCATTTCTACAATGGAGTTTCTTTGGCAAAGATGAAATATTTAAATCTATTTTGTTGAGTTCAATGTGAAGCTGTTGTGAATAGTTCTTACAATCTCTGACCTTTTTGACGCTTATGTTTCCCATGTTGTCAAACCGTGTGGCAAGATCAACAAAGTACATTTGTTGAGAACAAGTGAATTCCGGAGCTAATTCCAAAGGTGAAGGAGACATAAGAGAGAACCATATGGTTGTAGCCATCCTATCATATATCAAAATCATTTATGTTCTTGTCTGGAGATGGGAAGTGAACAGATGTCCTGAAGATTGCATGTTGCCTAGCCATTTGTTTAATGGTGGAATGTAAGAGAAAATCTCAGAGTACCTTTGGAGATTTCTCCATGAGGATCTACAGAAGTCTGGGATTCTTTGTTTGGGTTGATGCTAGTAGGAAGCTCAGGATGCCTCTAAAAATGACTGAAAAATATTCATGTGATGGGGGCATTGTCTCGTTTTGCAATTTAAGCAAGTGTCATTTCACTTGTAGATCTTCTAAAATACATAGCATCAACTTCTATTCCTTTAAGTTTTTGCAATATACTTGTATTCAAACCTTGGCATTATTCATCTTATTCAATCATGCCATTTGCATTCAAAGTGTGGGTTTATTTTCTTGATAGAACATTGTCCTGGTAATTTACTTACACAATATCTGTCTGTTTACTTCAACTGTGAAAACTGAAGCATTGATTTTACCAAATTGGGCATGAAGTGCTGACATTATATAACCCTGCAATATTCATATCTTGTTCTGATAATGTATGTTCTTTAGATTTGTTTTGGGCTTATGATTGCAACCAAGTTTTACCCTCACGTAAGTTAAATATTCTTTTAGTGTGTTCCTTTTCATGTCTTGTAAAAAGTTAAAACCCTGGGGCTCTTTAATTTGTTGTGTACTCCTTACCTTCCAGAAAGCCACATGTCCAAATTGATTCTTCCTATTACACATGTATCCTGTAGACTTAATAATAGATCTTATTCTTAATGATTTAATTACCTTGGTGATTTTTCCAGTATCTTGAGAGGTTAGATATGGGTTTGGTGTTATTTTCTCTGTGATGCATTATTCATGTTTAGATTCTGTTTCGTGAAACATATATATGAGATTTATCATCCTAAATACCTGATATTATTTTCTTTGACTGATTCGTTCTGTAGCTGGGGGTGCTAAGGTGAGCACATTTTCCGCTTTTGCAAAGCAGTATCCATTTTTTGTTACAAAATCACATAAAGCAGCCTTGGTTTCTGGATATCCATCAGAGGTACCTCAATGACACTGTCTCCATTATGGTTATTTTGTTTTAAATGACAAAGCAATCGATTTATCTCCTTTATTGCTTTTGTTTCTGCATTTCATAAGATACTATCTTTTTCCTTTTTAAAATTTTCATATTTCTAAGATAAATTGTGCTTTGCTTTGATTCATTAATTTTGAGACTATTTTGAAACATTTTTATATTTCTACTTGAGAATTTCCCGTGTGAATTTATATGAGTAATACATTGTTGATGTTTGGAGTTTTAGATTTTACCGCAGTGCTTGTATCTGGGTGACATGGAGAATGCAAAATCTGAGTCACAACTGGAAGAGCTTAAAATTACTCATGTAGTAACCATCCATTCGGAGTGTATCTCATTCAAAAAATCTATTGTATGCATGTTCTTCGAGCTTGCAGGTCAAATATAACTGCACTTTTCTCTGAAAGTAAGAACTTTCATTTTTGCATCCTTCTCTTCTTGTAAATGATGTGCAAGCTTATAGCCTAGGAAACATCAGATTTTTCTTTGAGTTTGGTAGTTATGTTGTCTGCTACATTAAATCACTGCTTCAAGCGTGCAATATTGGTTTGCTGTTATAAATCTTTTGATTGAGAGAGTGTTTTTGTTTTTGTTGATCTTTGTAGATGAGGATCAGATATTTCAGTTTACTAATTTGAGTTACAAAATGTAGATGAGCCAACAGCAAACATAGCGCAGTATTTTGAGCCAGTGTACGAATTCATTCAGGGCATCGAAATGAAAAGAGGAAGGGTTTTGGTTCATTGTGGTGCTGGTGCAAGTCGATCAGCTACTTTGTGTGCAGCTTATTTGATGCGAACAAGGCAGTGGGGGGTTGACCATACACTAAAGTTTGTATCTTTCTGGCAATCTCAATTATGTGTTATTTTTATCTTTTACTTTGGCTCCATGTTGGCCTTGTAAGCCATCTTTGAAGGACTTGTTACATCTTTCAACCAAACTGATTCAATTTGAACTTGGCCTTACTGACTTTTAATCTCTAGGCTTCATCTTTGTTAATTTTGGGTATGTTCTATGCTGGAGCAATTTATTTAATTTCTTTTCCATATTAGCAATCACATCAGCTTAAAGTAAACTGCAGATAGAACATAAATATAAATCGCAGAAGACAAGCCAAGACAAGAGGATACAAGATGTGGTGCAAGCCAGGGACAAACCCCACAATGTGTGGGGAAACCCTTTGATCAAATCTTCTTTTATCTTCAAAGTCCAGCAGAGAAAGAGAGAGAGAGAGATAATACATTTACAGCAGAAGTCAACGCTTTGAAGTTTGACTTATCTGGATCTGAGCATAGATCATTTCCTATAATGATGAGATCAGTTGAAGACATTCTGCTTCAACTGAATCTCCTGGGTGACGACTTCATCTATCCATTTCGTTCATCTGCTGCACCTTACCGTGTAGCATCATCATGCTGCATCATGCATCTTCATGCTGTTCATGATCACTGTGCTGCCCATACATCAAGTTGTCCATGACTTCATACTTCAGCTGCTCATGCATCATCATGCTTCATGCTGCCCATGCTGCCCATGATCTCATCATGCTGTCTCAATCATCATTATGCATGCCCATCATGCTGCATCATACTGTTCTATTGCTGAGTTGTTGTACACAACTTTACTGCTCTCCGTCATCATGCTGTACATATTTTGCTGCTGTCATCATGATGACTGGTTAGGGTACCAAGCACTATTGAAACAGTCCTTCAAACAAACTAGGTCACTTCTTTGGTTATGCTGTTGATTTGGGCATATGTACAAGTCCTCAAAACTCATACACAATCCTAGACTGTGGTGTTATGGCCTGCAGCCTAACACACAGTCTTTCTGTGGCTTCCAGGCAACATAAACCTTGCTTCTTGTCCTCCCCTTAGCTCCTCTAACTCGGTTCTCCTACAAGAAGAGAACAACTTCATGCAGTCACAAAAGAATACGCAAACAGTCCTGTCTCTATGACAATGCTGTCACCTACAGCAACTCGAACTTTCCTTCTTTTACACTTCCAACAGGCTTCGATTAGCTGTGATAGTGTCTATTCTGGGAGTGCGTATTGGGCCTCTCTTATCTGTGGTTAGGGCCTCCTTTGGCCAGTGAAGATGGACTGCATTAGGCTGCGTATTAGGGCCTGAGTATAAGTCTACAGGTCAGCGTATTAGGGCCTTTGTATGAAACTTCTGGACAGTGTAATAGTGCTTCCATATTAAACTTCTGGCTAGCGTATTTAGTGCATCACTATTAAACTTCTGGCCAGCGTATTTAGGGCTTCCATATTAAACTTCTGGACAATGTATTTAGTGCTTCCATATTAAACTTCTGGACAGCGTATTTAGTGCTTTCATATTAAAGTTCTGGACAGCGTATTTAGCGCATCACTTGACTGTGTAATGGAGCTTCTTTAGTTAGTGGATAGGAGCCTTCCCTTGACTGCGGCTAAGGCACGTCTGAACTGTGGCTAGGGCACAGCTGAACTGCGGCGAGATCATCATCTCAACTGCGTATAGGGCATCATCTGAACTGTGTATAGGGTCTCCTTAATGTCTGCGGATCTAGCCTTATCCAAGCCTTCCTTTGTTGTGGATAGGGCCTTCCCTTTAGCTGCATATGAGGCCTCCTTTACTGCGGCCAGATCTTCTTCAACAACATACAGCAGCTAGGGCATCATCCAAGGCCAGTGTATTCTTCTTAGTGTCTCTCCTTCACCAATAACCCAAGACGTGGAGAGGAGGAGATCACTTGAAGAATGTATGTTGTGCTAATGACTCCAAATCCTCTCTTATTTATACTAAAAGCATGGATGATTGAATAGACATGACATTTGGGCTTCTAGAGCCTACATAAGAGCTGGTCGGCTTGATAATAATTACATAAACAAAATAAATTCATATGTCCATAAATACTTATCGGAATCGGATGATCTTTGGATCAATCCTACACCTCTCGACGAGAGGGATCCAATAAAAATATCAGCTGCCATAAATAAGCCGACCCACATGGAATTTGGCCCTAGTTGCCAATTTAACAATCTTAATAAATTTTATCTTGATTTACATCAATGCATTACATGTTTGTTTTGGTTGTTGGTATGAAAGTCCTGGTTGTTGGTATGAAAGTCTGCATGGAGGTTTCTCATCATGTATGATTAATATATCTTGATATTGTACATAATCAATATCAAGTTGTTTGTGAAAACTGCACCATTTCACGAGTGTCACATTAGATAGCAAATGTTTCTTTTGTAACGACGCCTCCCCTCCTATCTACCCACTTTCATCGGCTTACCCGGACAAGATTCGACCTCCTAGGTGACCTTAAGGAAGTGGAATCGACGGAAACCCACAACACAAACCTTCTATACCAGCTACAGGATTCCCAAAAGCCTTCCCAGTTATCCTCATAACCAGTCCCTGGGTCCCACTGAGTTTTAGTGAATCAAACCCCTGGACGCTCCCTTGATATGGACAAGGGTGTGTCTGGGAGGCTCCAGTCGCTCCCACAACAAGGCATGGGTGCGACTGGGGACTTTTCTCAGTTGTGCCTGTGACTCCGGAATTTGTGCCACTTTTCAAGCTCAGAATCCAGGTCACTGCCCAGAAACCCCTGTAGCTTTCAGAATCCATAATTTACATGACAACAAGACTCGCAAGCCAAAAACTGGCTCCAGGACTAGGCTTGACCATCCCCAATCGGGATTGACATTCTATCAAACACTTGGCATCAATGCAATCTACAGGACATGAATACAAGACAGAGCATAAATGACTGATAACTCATATGGGAGTTGACAAGAAGGATCACCACCCTCTTCCCTTAACTATTTTGACATCAATTAGGTCTTGCATCCATTATCCTTTCAGTTACAAGTAAATACATGAAATAACCATGACAATAACCAGTCATATAACCATGCTTATAACCAACATTAAATCATGTAAATAACAATGAGATAACAACCCTTAAAGCCACATAATAACAAGTACAAAAGTAAGAGAACTTAGCTTTTATTAAACATAGGCAAGAGCCAACTAGGGTCGGGACTTCCACGTACCACCCGACCATAGACATGGCTGAACCAAATCTTTATTTCAGCCAATCATCCCCGTGCCATATTCCAAGCATGAATGTGGGATCTCATGGATAAATTAATCCAAAAACAACCAAGGGAATCCAGAGGTTAAACCACCTCCACCCTCACCAAACCGTGATCTTACCAAAATTGGCACCGAGGAATTTTCTGTCTCCTTGTCTCTCAGGCTTTATTGCAATCCACACTGGATCACTAGGCCCTAAATTGAGACTCCCCCCTCATGCTTTACCTTGTATCCCACCAAAACCGGTCAAGGGATTCCTTGGCCTTTGAGAATTTTCTTGAGACCACCTTCGCTTCGTATTTCGAAACTATCCGACAATTCCAAAGCTCAAAACCGAGAAAAAATCCTATCACACCATGGCTATTCGGAAAAGGCAAGGCAAGGCTGAGAACCACTGTCATAACTCAGCAAGACCATGCCACTGACAACCAGAGAAGCAAATACCGACATTCAAAGCCATGCATGTCAAAACCAGCGAGGAAATCACACATGCAATATGTTACCTGCAAGTATTCCTGCTGAAGCTGCTTGATCCCGCTCTTCCTTGCTTGCTCTTTGCTTTCCTTTTTTTTTCTTGTCCTTCCTTTGCTTTCTTTTCCTTTCCTTGCTCCAAAGCTAGAATGCTCCAAGAAAACTCTGTGTCCAAGAGTGTGTGAGAGAGAGAATAATGAGAGAGCTCCAAAACTGAACAAAAAAAAGGTTACAAACTGATCCTCATAAGCCTTTTTATCGATGAGGCTTCTATTTTCTTTATTTTCCATTATTTTCCTTCATTTTCCTCCTCACATGCAAATTGTGACCTTTCACCTTCCTTTTCTCCTATTTTCCTTTATTTTCATAAATAAATGTGCCAAAATAGCTTTTTTCCTTTTTTAATGCCTTAGCCATTGCCTTTGCCAATTTCCCTTAGCCATAAACACATCCCGTGATGCCCACTAGTATATATTTGCCCAACATTCAGCTTGGAATAAGTGTTCCTTAACCGTGGTCTTATTTTGCCTTTATTAACTTTTATTAGATGAACTTTTAACTAGGGGCTGTTACAGACCCCTCCCCCTTGGGGAACACTGTCCTCGGTGTTAAACCACACCAAGACCTCAACAAAACTGCTGAAAAGCAAAAACACTGCCAATGGAGCTTTATAACTTAGCTCATTGCAGTATTTATACTGAATGACCTGCTCAAAAGCAAAACATCATGACAACATGACAAGATAACAACCATACCACTTGTTGGAGCTTTATAACTTAGCTCATGGTAATATCTACATCCATATACATATGTACATATACCAAAACATCAACAAAACATATGCCAAACATATACTAAACATCATATCAAAACTGCTTTGCCTCCACCGGCAAACAAAGAAGGATACATGGTCCGCATCTAATCCACCATCTCCCATGTAGCTTCTTTGGGCCCAAAGTGCTTCCACTGCACTTTAAGTTGCTTTATGGCTCTGTTCCTGAGCATGAATTGCTTTCGCTGCAATATGCACTGAGGCTCCGATTGGAATTCTCCTTATTGCTCCACCTGCAATACAGACCAATCAATATCATGATCAACATCCTTTATATATCTCTGAAGCAATGAAACATGGAAAACATAATGGACTTTCACTATTGGAGGCAGTGCAAGTCGATAGGCCACTGGTTCAATCCTCTCAAGGATCTCAAAAGGCCTGCGATATCGTGGTGCCAACTTGGCACATGATCCAATCCTCAAAGAGCTCTTCTTGGGCTTGATGCGCAGATACACATGCTCCCTAGCTTGAATTTCCTTGAATGCCCTGCGTTGGTCTGCATAACTCTTCTGTCTATCCTGTGTTGCCTTTAGATTCTTCTTTATAACTTGCATTTCCTATTCCATGTTTTCCAACATATCCGGTCCAATAAGTACCCTGTTCACTGGATCACTCCAACTAATGGGAGTATTACAACTCTGCCTATACAGTGCCTCGAAAGGACTCATCCTTAATGACACTTGATAACCATTGTTGTATGCAAACCCAATCAATGAAAGATACTCCTCCCATCTTCTCTATTGGTGCATCACGTACATCCTCAACATATCCTCCAAGATCCTGTTGATCCTCTTTGATTGTCCATCTGTCTGTGGATGATAGGTTGTACTGAAGGCCAACTCTGTACCCAAACCTGCAAATAGCTCATTACAAAACTTGGAAGTGAACTTCGCATCTCTATCCGACATAGTCTTCTTCGGAACACCATGTAATCCCACGATCTCCCTGATGAAAACTTGTGCCACCTCACTAGCTGAATATGTAGTCTTCACTGGAATGAAGTGAGCAACCTTGCTCAACTTGTCGACCACGACCATAATAGAATCATGCTGTCTCACTGTCCTCGGAAGACCTGTAATGAAATCCATGGAAATGACCTCCCATTTCCATTCCAAAATCAAAATAGGCTATAGTAGATTACCCGGATGCTTACATTTTGCCTTTACCTGCTGGCAATCAAAACATCTAGCCACGAACTCTGCCACTTCCTTCTTTAGATTCGACCAATAGTAGAACTTCACCGCCATCAACGTCTTCTGATATCCTGGGTGACCCGAGTATGGCTTGACGTGAAACTCCCTCATGATAAGCTTCTTGAGCTCATTGTAATCCGACACATAGATCTTGTCCTTGAATCTCACGAAACCATTTGTCGTGAGATGATAGTCTGTGTCCTGATCACCTGTACCTGTACTTTGCTGTAACTTGTGGATAATCTCCATATACCTGTCATCTTGCTGTCCTGCATGTAAGATCCTATCCTGTAAATCTGTCCCATAAGAGCTCATAATTGCTATATGATTCACCTGTACTTTCTTGCTAAGAGCATCTGCAACTCGGTTCTTCTTTCCCTTAATGTATTTGATCTCGAAGTCAAACTCACTAAGGGTAGCCAACCATCTAGCTTACTTGGCATTTAGATTTGGTTGGTCAAACAAGTATCTCAACCCATTGTGATCGCTCATCAATACAAATCTCCTGCTAAAAAGATAATGCCTCCACATTTTCAAAGCGTCAATAATAATTGCCAACTCAAGATCATGAGTCATCACGTAGTTTTGCTCATGCTCATTCAACTTCCTGGACTCATAGCACACCACCTGTCCCTCCTGCATAAGGACTCCACCAAGTCCTCTTTTACATGCATCTTAAGGACTAGCGCATTGGTCAACAACTGCTTCAGCTGCTCAAAACTAACTGCACATTTTTCTGTCCATTTGAATTTCTTACCTTTCCTCTGCAAGGATCTCATTGGATATGCAATGCGTGAGAAGTTCTTGATGAACCTCCTGTAGTAACATGCCAATCCCATGAATGATCTCACCTCATCCACATTCTTAGGAGTTGTCTACTCCATGATGGCCCTTATCTTTTCTGGATCTACTGCTATGCCTTCCTTGGAAACAACATGTCCCAAGTAATGCACCTTTGTCTGAAAGAAGCTGCACTTGCTAAGCTTGGCATACAACTGATGCTCTCTTAGCAATCTCAACACTGTTGCTGAATGCTCGACATGCTCCTTTTCATTGTTGGAGTATATCAAGATGTCATCAATGAATACAATAACAAACTTGTCCAGATAAGGACGCAACACACTATTCATCAAACACATAAATGTAGCTGGGGCATTAGTCAAACCGAATGGAACTACAACAAACTCATAATGCCCATACCTAGTCTTGAAGGCAATCTTGTAGATATTCTCTTCCTTGATGCGTACCTGATGGTATCCTGATCTCAAGTCGATCTTAGAGAACACTGCTGCTCCCTTCAACTGATCAAACAAATCATCAATCCTCGGCAATGGCTACCTGTTCTTGATCGTCACCTTGTTTAGCTACCTGTAATCAATGCACAATTTGCGAGTACCATCTTTTTTCTTTACGAACAACACTGGTGCACCCCAAGGTGATACACTTGTCCTAATGTATCCGTTGTCAAGCATCTCCTTTAACTACAATTTCAAATTTTCAACTCTACTAGCTTTGGGGTACTCATCTTGTAAGGTGCCTTCGATGTTGGTGCTGCCCCTGGCACCAACTCAATAGAGAAATCTACTTCCCTGTGAGAAGGTAACTCTGGAATCTTTACTGGAAACACATCTTGATACTGCTGCAATACAGGGTACCTCTTGAAGATTTATGCATCCTCGACATCTTTACCCTTGTCACTAGATATATGCACTGCAAACATCACACAACATTTTCTGCAACTACGCTTAGCGTGCATAGCGATAACCATCCTCATTGATGTAGGCTTCTTTTTTCCCTACAAAATTCTCTTTTCCCCATTATCATCCAGGCACTAAATGGCCTTGTTGAAGCAATCCACTTTGGTCCTATGAAGGTATATCCAATCCATACCTAAAAGCATGCTATACGATCCCAATGGAAGTACATTCAAATGTGTTGCTGTAGGCATACCATTTAACTCAAATGCACAAGCTCTTACCCAATGGTGAACTCTCTTCTTTGTACCTGTAGTCAACTGTACCAACCAAGATTCTGCATGCATTTCTTTTCTCAAACCACACTTATCCACCAAGTTAGGATTAATATAACTATAATTAGATCCAGGATCATTCAAAATAGAAACAACTTGATCACAAGGCTTACCGTCCATCAATGATAGATGCCTGATGATCCCCCTGCCTCTTGTCCAAAACTGCATAAATCTGAGGAATGCTATGACCAACATCCCCAACTGTATGCGCCTCCTGAGCACTATAGATCTGGGGTCTACCACCTTGATATTGTGGACAATCCCTCTTACAATGATCCTTGCCACATATCCAACACTGCAACGGTGCTCTACCATCACCTCTAATCTGTTGCTTTCCATGCCCCTTCTCAACTGTATTGAACTTCTTGTAAGGGACCACATTTTCTTTCTCACCTGCATCTTGAGGTCTTCCTCGCTTTGGTGGCCATTTTCCTTTAACTTTCTCATTTCCTTTCAAGTCACGCTTAGGCTCAACTTTGTGCTTTGACTACTCATAACAATGTTTCAGCTTTCAGATGTTCTCCTCCAACGATCTAGGCTCATCGAACTCAATCCGGTCTTTGTATGCTACTAGCAGTCCACCGATGAATCTCTGAACCTTGGCCTTCTCCTCCTTGAGGTAAGGCACATATCTCACCAACTCCAAGAACCTACAAGTATACTCATCATCTGTCATGGAAACCATCTGCAACTCATAAAAATCCTTAGCTTTGTCATCATAGTACCTTTCTGACAAATACTTCTTGAAGAGCCTCTCAAACTCATTCCAAGTCAATTCATCCTCTCGAATACCTTTAACATTCTTCACATCCTTCCACGAGATATCTATTTTCCCGTTAAGACTGAAAGTGACTATCTTTGCTTTCATGTTTTCGTATAGCTATGCAATTTGAAGAATTTCTTCAACCCAAGCAACCATGCCTCAACATCTTCTGACTTCTTCATCTCTCCATCGAATGTAGGCGGCTTTACTTTCTTAAACTCCTCAGGCAAGTACTCACCCTTCTTGTAAGAATGATGACGGTGATGACTACGGTAATGTCTCCTAGAAGTGTAACCAGAATGATGCCCATACATACCAGTCCTCCTGTTAGGTGTGTCCAATGATCTGCCACCTCCACCTGTGTCCTCTGCTCTCTAAACATCCTTTGTTCGGACTGAGACCTGCTACCATAGGCTCCATTGGTATTTTCTTCCTGCTCTTGACTGATTCTCATCTGTCCTTGTTTCTGCAACTCTGACAAGCTTTGAAGGATAGTTGCATTAACCTCTATTGGCTTTTCTTGAGCCCTTACAAGTCTTTCTTGAGCCTCAACCAACCTGTCATTCTCTCCCTTGCAACTTCTTATTTCAGCCATCAAGCTCCTCAAGGTATCTTCCATACCAGGAGAATGCTCATCTCCTTGCTGCCCAACTGATCTGTAAGGAGAGTCACGAGAGCTATAGTCTACCATTTTGCTCGTCATCCTTGATTCTCTTCTTCTTGCAAGTATATCATGTCATGAAAACCAAATAGATACCAAAATAAAATCTATACCTTATTGTTGTTCAGGGGAGGCTTATCTCATCTGCAAGACCAGTCCACATTAGCATGTACATGTATAAACATAAGCATATATGGATATGTAACATTATCAACACATAACATCATGCATGACCATACCAACAGTATACCCTGATCCCATGCATGACAACAATGACCTTGACAACATCAGACTTTTCCCATAGAGAGCGCAACCCACTTTGATACAACCCTGTGGTATCAGATATGACCTAAAGAGAGTGCAACCTGCTCTGATGCCACCCTGTAACGACGCCTCCCCTCATATCTACCCACTTTCGTTGGCTTACCCGGGGTAATGATGAGATGAGGGGATACTATGACAAGACTCGACCTCCTAGGTGACCTTAAGGAAGTGGAATCGACGGAAACCCACAACACATACCTTTTGTACCTGCTACAGGACTCCTGAAAGCCTTCCTAGTCATCCCATGACCAGTCCCTGGGCCCCATTGAGTTTTAGTGCATCAAACCCCTTGATGCTCCCTTGATATGGACAAGGGTGTGTTTGAGAGGCTCCAGTTGTTCCCACAACAAGGCATGGGCGCAACGGGGGACTTTTCTCCTCAGCCTTGTGCCTGTGACTCTAGGATTTGTGCCACTTTTCAAGCCCAAAATCCAGGTCACTGCCCAGAAACCCCTGTAGCTTTCAAAATCCATAATTTACACGACAACAAGACTTGCAAGCCAAAAACTAGCTCCAGGACTAGGCCTGACCATCTCCAACCAGGATTGACATTTTGTCAAACACTTGGCATCAATGCAATTTACAGGACATGAATACAAGACATAACATAAATGACTGATAACTCATATGAGACTTGACAAGAAGGATCACTACCCTCTTCCCTTAACTGTTTTGACATCAATTAGGTCTTACATCCATTATCCTTTTGGTTACAAGTAAATACATGAAATAACTATGACTATAACCATGTTTATATCCAGCATTAAACCATGTAAATAACAATGATCTGGATTTAAACAATTACGCAACAAATTACAGATATAACCATAAATACAAAGATGCAATAGAAATAACACTTCATTTCATTAATATCAAATATTGAAATATGCTTACAAACAGAATGGAAATAAGACTAGCTTGGGCGATAGTAGCTTATGTTTGAGAAGAGATGTGGCGGCTACATGCCTCTGAACTGTGTTATAATGAGACTCAAAGGCCTATTTATTATTGAAAAACAATGGAAAACCCTGAACATCTAAAAACCTAACCCTAGGAGATGAAGCGCCAAACTGTGGGCCCCGTTTAGGTAAATTGGTACATCAACTTCCCGGGGTCGTAACTTTGGCATACGATCTCCGTTTGACGCACACAATACCTCGTTAGAAAGAAAGATATATCCGAGGACTACAACTTTTGCATGACCAACATTGTTCTATGACCCATGTTGGTTCCAATTTTCCCAAAAAACGTCGTTTAGGGCCTCAAAATGGCTCTGAAAGTTCAGGACCCAAAAAACTGCCAAAAATAGTAAATTGTGCTACAAATAAGGAAACTGAAAAACTGAAAGAAACAATGGTGGGGGTCCAAGTGCAATAGGCGGGTGGCCACCAATATCCACTTGGATCAAACAATGAGATAACAGCCATTAAGGCCACATAATAACAAAGGCAAGAGCCAACCAGGTTCGGGATTTCCACATACCACTCGACCATAGACATGGCTGAACCAAGTTTTTCTTTCAGCCAGTCACCCCCGTGCCATATTCCAAGCATGAATGTGGGATGTCATGGATAAATGAATCCAAAAACAACCAAGGGAATCTAGAGTTTAAACCACCTCCACCCTCACCAAACCGTGATCTCACCAAAACAGGCACCGAGATCACAAAATCAAATCGAGCTTGGAATGCGTCCAGACTTTATCACTATCCTTAAGGAATTTCCATCTCCTTGTCTCTCAAGTTTTACCACAATCCACACTGGATCACTAAGCCCTAAACTGAGACTCCACCCTCAGGTTTTACCGTGTATCCTGCCAAAACCGGTCAAGGATTCCTAGGCCTTTGGGAATTTTTCTGAGACCACCTCTGCCTCCAATTCCGAAACCATCCGACAATTCCAAAGCTCAAAACCGAGAAACAATCCCATCACACCATGGCTATCTGGAAAAAGGCAAAGCAAGGCTGAAAACCACTGTCGTAAGTGTCCAAGAGTGTGAGAGAGAGAGAATAATGAGGGAGCTCCAAAACTGAACTGACAAAATGTTATAAACTGATCCTCATAAGCCTTTTTATCAATGAGGCCTCTATTTTCTTCATTTTCCATTATTTTCCTTGAATTGTTTCCTCACATGCAACCTGTGACCTTTCACCTTTCTTTTCTCCTATTTTCATAAATAAATGTGCCAAAATACCTTTTTGCCTTTTTTAATGCCTTAGCCATTTCCTTTGCCAATTTCCCTTAGCCATAAACACATCCAGTGATGCCCACTAGGATATCTTTGTCCAACATTCAACTTGGAATAAGTGTCCCTTAACCGTTGTCTTATTTTGCCTTTATTAACTTTTTTTACATGAAGTTTTAACCAGGGGCTGTTACATCTTTTTAAATTTTAAGAGAGGAGAGTTGTTCTAATGTTGGCAAACAGATCTTTCAAAAAAAATAATATTAAAGAACAACCTGAATACCCCTTACACCCATGGAAAATCAAAACAGACATCACCTGATATCTGTTGCAAGATGACTAACTCTATCTTGCGTTTAACTTTTGGCATGTTCCTTGAAGACATGTTTCATATTTTCAACTTTTGCCAATACACAGATGCACAACTAACCTCCATCTTGTCCATCTTGTCCATGATGGCTGGTGTTAAAATTCAAAGTTTAAGGATTATGTTAGGTTGTATATCAGAAACAACAGTCAGTCTAAGATTAGCTCTGCTTGTGAGAGCATTATAATTTTTCCAGTTATCCTTGAAATAAAGTAGTTTGCAATTCTGCTGCTTGGTTCTTGTATAAACTCTTTATATAGAAAATTATCATATTTTGATTTCCTTGTATCCAAAATGCTCTTTTATGTTTTTGGGAGTAGTGGGATTTTCTTTTCTCTAATTGAATAGATACATGCTGAATTTTTTGTGTGTTAGAAACAACTCGTAAACATATCTGTTTTTAGCATTTTCCTAGTGCTATGGTTTGAGGCATTTTATCCAGTTTATGGACTACACCTGATATTTATCCCGATAGAAGTTTTTATGGTCAATGATATTGATACTCAATTGCTTTAAATAGGTACTTAAAGGAGCGGCGCAATCAAGTCAACCCCAACATGGGATTCATTTCAGCATTACTTGAGTATCAGAAAAACCTGTTGTGTTTGCCAGATAAAGCTACTGTAAATTCTGCTACACAAGTTTGCAGTGATTTTAAAGCAAAAAACAATACTGCTTCTGTCCATGAGTCCCAATTAGAGGTTCAAAAGGTATACTTGTTTGAATTTTTTGGATGTCTATTAATAATTTTCCTTAAAGAAGAAAACTTGCAAGATAGATGATTTTCATGCTTACATCTTTAAAGTAAAAAGTACAACTGATAGTTATTATGTTTGTTTATAATTCTTATCATATCATATGGATAATGTGCCTTCTTGTGGAAAGAGCATAGTCATATCCTTGTCTGTATCCCATCAAAGCAGACTACTCATGAATTATACCAAAATAATTCAGAGAGTATTTTAACATAGCTCCAAACTACATCCTCTTCTGGTTATGAAAGTATCCCTTAATCTCCATGTCCGGGTACCTATTTGCAGGCTTACCGTGGGAATCCCTTGCCTTTTGTGGATCGTTCCTATTGCTTTAAGTGTTTTTAGACAGCGGCTCAACATATCTACTGTATTACATGTATTTGGGTACTCTGTGTTGAGAGGACAAGTTAAAGTGCTCCCTTTTGTAATGTTACTATAGAAATTAGAATATTTGCATATGTACGTATTTTTCCACATTCCCAGGATGTGCATTGTTTTACATGTGATTCTTGGAAGGAGTTTTGGA
This sequence comes from Pinus taeda, assembly GCA_000404065.3. Lineage (NCBI taxonomy): Eukaryota > Viridiplantae > Streptophyta > Pinopsida > Pinales > Pinaceae > Pinus > Pinus taeda. The sequence goes on from APFE031399093.1 coordinate 174,049, forward strand.
ATAACTCCTGTACCATTCCACTGTGCAAACATAGAAATTTGCATGGCTTAATGAGCTATGGATCTGCTATACTCTATAGTAGTTATGCGTAGTCTCTTTATGATTCTCTATAAGTCAATTTGAAATATGGAGAGTAAAAAAATGAACCTTTCTTTTGAGTTTCCACACACTTCCCAATTTAATGGGATTTCTAATTTTTTCAAAACAACCATTTTAATCAATTGGATTAGAGAGGGATGTTAGGCCCTATAGTGCATTGATATGTCAAGAAGAAATAGGAACCATCATTTCCATATAATTGGTGTCTGTCCCTGGATGTCTGGCAGCCCTTCGATTTACCGCTCTGCCATGTGCTCTGCATTCCTGCAACCTGTCCAGTCTGTTCAGCTCTCTTCCTTCTTCCCTACGTCCACCAATTACCTCCTCAGCTGACTTTTCGCTGGTATGACGACTTCTTGGGGTGGAGCCCCACGCTCCCCTGTTCCCCCACGTCAGCCTGGCTCCTTTGTGCATCCTGACGCAAATCCCTCTACAATACCCACGTTATCTGCAAAAAATGACACACAACAGTCCAAAACTGCCGATGCAACCACGATCGACCCTCTGGTAGGTCCAGAACCTGAACAAAGAAATATGAGCACCTGTAAAGCAAACTCCTTGGCGATCCCGAGGTTACATATTCCATCAGTCATGTTAAATAACAATATCCAGTTCATGCAGGACCACGCCCTGATATGCAAGTTCATTGGGGTTTGGCCTACAAAAAAGACTCTTTTGCATTGGATAGCTCAGCGGTGGTAGCCGAAAGCCCACTACGATGTCAAGCTCAGATCCAAGGGCTTCTTCTTGGTGATATTCTCGCACCAGGAGGATCTCAATACAGTAATGGAGGGCAGCCCTTACTTTCTCAACTTGGCAGGATTGTGCATGAGGCAATGGACTCCCCAATTTGTGCTAGACAAAGAGGATTTCTCCCAGGCTTAAGTCTGGATCCGACTTTATTCTTTACCCTATGAGTACTGGGACACATAAACCCTCCAGGACATTGTCAACCGTCTGGGTAAATTCGTCTGCCTCTCAGAACAGACTCGACGAGGCTTCTACATAGCCTATGCCTGGATGTGCGTCTACATGGACATCTCTGGATCCCTCCTTGAAGCCATAGCCCTCAAATCTGAAGATAGAGACTGGTTCCAAATGCTGGACTATGAGCATGTCCTGTTCAGATGAAATGCCACCGACATGGTCACTTATTCAGTGAATGTCCTCTAAATGATCCCAAACCAGATTTAACAAGGAACGACACCACAGGTGCTGAGGGCTTCACAAAAATACCTTCCAAGTGGCGACACATGAAGAAACAGGGCCGTCCAACTCAGCCCAAGCACCAAATGACCAACAACAGCTTTGGAGCGTTGGAGGACCTCACAGAGGAAACCCCAGAAAATCAAGAGGCATAGAAAGAAGTTGAACCCAACATGACTCCAGGACAACAAGTTGTAGAGGACAAGGGCAAAGGATCCATTGAGATTGATACCCCTGATCAGAGGAATACCCAACCTCAAGATGAGGACACCTCCATGACGGAAGAAGAGGACTTTACTGATTTGGGAGGGTTAGACCTGATAGCCATGGAGGATGCATGCCGCCGAAATGCAATAAGTACCATCCCTGACACGCAGATCTACCTTCTAGTCGCAACTCTCCAAAAAGCCAAAGCCAAAATGCAGCTAGGGGTTCAAACCATCACAACAAAAGACGAAAAGAAAAGTGGCAAAGAATTCAAGAAAAGGGGTTGGAAGTCCACCCTCCAATGACTAGACACCCTAGGCCGCAAGCTTGTTGAATTAGGGCAATACAAGCAGATCCCAGAGATATATTCCTCTCAAATTGGAGTTTCCCCATGACAATCATCTCTTGAAACTTACGGGGTCTGAATAGCCCCTCCTAGCAGCGTACTCTGCGTCAGAAGATCTAGCAAGATCTCCCAACAATTTTGCTAATTCAGGAAACCAAGTGCTACAACATAGATTTTGCTTCCATAATAGCCAAAATATGGAAAACGACACACAACATAGCAGTGGACACAAAAGGAGCCTTGGGGGGCCTAGATATAGCGTGGAATCCATCACAAATAGGTATGGAACCTCTCTCCCTCAACTCTGTTGTTCTCACTGCTTCTTTTCACTTGCTAGGCACAAACATACATGGCTTTCTCTCCAACATCTATGGCCCTCAAGCTGCCTCTAAGAAACAAGGCATGCTTCGACACCTTAACTCCTTGAAGGACCAACTAGATCCAAATGGATCCTAGGCAGTGACTTCAACATCATCACCTTGCTAAAGGAGAAAAAAGGAGGCAGAAGATAGTTAGAACAAGAATCAGAATATCTAAGAACCTTTATAGACGAGGCAAGCCTGGTGGACATGAAGACTACCAACGACCTCTTCACACGGAACAACAAAAGAGGCAGATCTGCTTAGATCTCATTGCACCTAGATCACTTTTTAGTGCCAGAGCCCCTCCCATCATCGAGATCGGACCACTAGCTCATCTCCCTATCATGGAGGACTTTTGGCAAAACCTTGAAACGTCCCTTTCAGTTTGAACAATTGTGGCTCTTGGACCCCAACTTCATCCTCAAGATTGAAGGTTGGTGGAAAACAATGAACCACTTCAAAGGATCCAAGTTGTACATCTTTCAACAAAAGCTCAAGCAGATCAAAATTTCTACTAAAAAAATGGAACAAAGAGGAGTTTGGCAACATCTTCCAAGAGAAAGAAGCTCTCAAGAAAGCCATGTCCACTTTTTAACAAAAAATCATTTTGAACGACCGCTCTGAGGAAACTGATGCCAAAGAGGCAAACCTCTCCAAGCAATTAGAGGATCGCTGCAAATAGGAAGAAATTTTTTCGAAGCAAAAATCTCGAATCCACTGGCTCAAAGAGGGAGAACACAACAACTCCTTTTTTCTTAGATCGACCATTCAACACAGAGCTTCCAACCGCATCACTCTTCTTAAAACTGAGGTTGGAAACATAGCAGAAAAACAGGGAGAGATTGAATAGGAGCTTGTCAACTACTTTTCCAGTATTCTTCAAGAACCTCCTTTGCAGCGAAGAAGCCATCAACCAAAACACGACAAACATCCCTCAACTTGACTCTGAATACCAAAACCTAGCCCTCATCAGACCAGTCTTAGAAGTAAAGTTCATGGAAGCTCTCAATCAAATGGCTGGCAGATGGCAGAGCCGCTGGCCCTGATAGCTTTACTGTTACATTCTTCAAACAATGTTGGCATTTCCTTCATAGCGAAATTCATGAAATTGTGGAAGAATCGAGAAGCAACAGGACCATCTTCCTTGCATTCAATGCCACCTTTCTTGCTCTAATTCCAAAAGAGGACAATGCTGCTTCTCCAGGTAAATATCGACCCATAGCCCTTTGCAATGTTATTTACAAAATCATAACCAAAGTCATTGTCAACAGGTTGAAGCCCCTTTTCTCCCTCTTCTTATCTCTCCAGGTTAATCAAGCTATGTCGAAGGCAAACAAATTCTTGATGGTATCTCGCGAGGCCATCCATTCTCTCAAAACCCTCAAGAAGCTTGGCATATTGATAAAACTTGACATGTCCAAAGCCTTTGATAAACTGAACTGGGAATACATTGAATGCACTCTTAAATCCTTTGGCTTCTGCACCCACTTGATCCAATGGGTCATGTCGCTTATCACCACACCCTTCTTCTCCATATTGGTCAATGGCTCCCCTTTTGGCACCTTCCTCCCCTCCAGAGGCATCAGGCAAAGAGATCCCCTATCCCCCTTCCTCTTCATTCTCATGGTTGAATGCCTCGGTCGATCCATAAAGTCTGCTTTGCAGAACGGTTCATACCCACCAACAATTTGTGGACGACACCCCCCACATGAATCATCCTTCAGTCCAAGAAGCCAAAGTAGTCAAAGCTATCCTTGATCTCTTCTCCCTTGCCTCCAGAACCTCCATCGACTTAGACAAATCCCAAATCTTCTTCTTTAATACCCCAATCATCACCCAAAGGAACATTCAACGCATCCTCAGTTTTTCCATTGCTTCCCTTTTGTCCAAATTCCTTGGAGCCCCTCTCACAGACTCTGCCATCAAGCACTCCTCCTGGCGTGTTCTCCTCGACAAGATCTCCTCCAAACTCAACTACTGGACTTTCCGAGCCCGCAACATAGCCAATAGATTGATCCTTCTCAAATCGGTCTTGCAAGCCATGCTTATCTACTTGTTTTCAGTTCTAGAAGCCCCCAAATGGGCCCTCAAAAGCATCAGGAATCTCCAGCGTTCATTCTTCTGGGGAGGGGAGGATTTGAAGCACTAATGGCCACTGGTAAAATGGGAAACTCTCTGCCTCCCAAAGGCCCATGGTGGACTGGGTCGTCGAGACCCAGAAATTGCCAACAAAGTTTTGGGTGCTAAGATCTGGTGGAAATGGATAAAGTACAAAATGGAACCATGGGCCCAACTTTGGCATACCAAATATGCAAGAAATATGCCTCAACAGAACCTCATACGTTTCACCACTCTCTCCCCCAACTCCCTCCTCTGGAACTTAGCCAACGAGAACAGATCTCTGGTCCAAAGGCATTGCTTTGGTAAGTTAGAGATGGAAGAACAACCAATTTTTGGAATGACTCATGGCAACAACAGCCAATCCTAGCCAATGTCCTTCCTTCCCACCCCCCTCAGCCAAGCCCATGCCCTCAGCTCTGGCCGCAACACAGTTCAGTAGTTTTGGTCAAACTCTAAAGACAACATCAATCGTAAATGGGCTCAAAACATCCTCTGTGAAGAGGAAGACCCTGAACCCAACCAAAATCTCCTTCAACAAGAGCTTTTGAAAAGAACCATTTGATCCAATGAAGGGAATGACATTCTTCATTGGGGCTACCAAAATGCTGGAAGTTTTTTGGTCAAGGAAGCTCACAACCTCCTCACATGTATGAATTTCCAAGACCCGGATCCGTTTTGGGCTAAGCTCTGGCACATGAACACCTGGCCCAAAGTCAAAACCTTCTCTTGGCTTCTCACCAAACGCAAAATCCTTACATGGGACAATCTGATCAAGAAAGGCTTCCAAGGGCCATCATGGTGCTTCCTATGCCAAAATAAACAAGAGACAATTGATCATCTTTTCATTTTTTGCCCCTACATCGACAACCTCTGGTGCAGACTAGAGCACATATTCATAAAATCATCCTGGGAGGAGAACAACATTTATTAAACTCTCAAGCGATGGCCCAAAGCCCCATTCATCAACTTTCATCTTATATATTACACCTTAACCAATTTACCACCTTGGTTGACCCGCATCATAGCCAACAACATATCTTAGTAACACTTTGATTAGGAAAGAGACTAAAGGTCTTGGCTTAAAGTTACTAACGAGTGCGAAGCTCTTCTTTGCTATCCCACAGGTCTTCCGTAGACAACCTCCTTCTTGTATTGAATGAGAAGGTTTTGACATCAAGTTCCAAGCGAACTTGGCGCCTATCCCATTCTGAATTGCCTCTAGTCCATCACTCCTATCTTCCTTGTCTGGGAAGTCTAGAAAGAATGCAACCAACGTATCTTCAACAACTCCTGGAAATCCCTTGAAAGCACATGGCACCCTTTCCACAGGTGCCTTGAGGAATCCATAGTCCTCATCAATTTCTCTGCTAGCGACTGTCAAGCTCCCTCATCAGAAAAAGAGATTCTTGCCTTGTGGAACATCAAACCCCCCAATCTACATGACACCTCTCCACCAATTAGAATGAAAGATCCCCTCCCCATTATCTGGAAACCGCCAACCCTCCACCACTTCAAGCTAAACTTTGATGGTGCATCAAAGGGCAACTCAGGGGATGCAGGCATTGGAGGAGTATTTAGAAATAACTCAGGGGAAATCATCCAGATTTACAGAGGCTACATCGACCATGACAACAACAACATAGCAGAGTTGGAAGCGCTAATAGAAGGCATCAATATTGCTAAATGACATCACCTTTTCCCTCTAATAACTGAGGGGGATTCACAAGTCATAATTCAAATAGGTCAACGAATCCTCAATGGCTCCCCAACATCCAAACATGCAATCTGTTAGCGCCTCAACTATCACATACAGCAATTGGCAACCCTCATTACTCATCAAGGGGCCATCATCTTCTCCCACACCAAGCGCAAGGCTAACTCATTAGCAGACTTTATAGCCAATAGAGGGGTCAAAGACCGTCAACAATTCGAGGATTGGCCACCCTCTTCCCCTGCAATTGAAGCTTGGTTCCCTCATACAACATCTTGCTGAGAAGGATCTCCACTTTTCGGATCTAAGTGTCAGTACTTTCCATGCCACTTGCACTATGGAGGAATGATGATGCCCTCCACCTGGTGTCCATCATTCCCTTTGCGTCACATCTGGTTACCAATGCTCATTAAAACCATCAAGTTTGGCCTCTGGCAACATCTTTGCACGCTCGGCTTCGTTGCTTGTTTGCTCTTCCCTCCAGGCTTATTTACTCCCTGCACCATGTCGACCATATGGTATTTTCCTCTGGCTCCCTTGTTCAGTGCCTGGTCTCATGACCACTTGCTCAGCTCCAACATCCATTGGGCACATATGGTATTTTCCTCTGGCTCCCTTGTTCAGTGCCTGGTCTCATGCCCACTTGCTCAGCTCCAACATCCATTGCTCACGCCCACTTGCTCAGATCCAACATCCATTGCTCACACCCACTTGCTCAACTCCAACATCCATTGCTACTCCTATGCCACCAACCCAGCCCTCTGAACCCCTCTGCGCCACCATGAGTCCTTAACGGGGAAGAGGCTGCCGAGCAAGTCGTCGTAGGGGAAGAGGTGTTAGAAAATCAAAAGGCATAAAATCTTTTTTTACTTTGATAATAGCTTGTAATATTTATAATTTATGTTGTCTTCTTTTGGCTTCTCTTCATCAAGCAACTATCAAATAAAAAAGAACATGAAGATCACAAGAACAATAGAACACAGTATGTAGGCTCTAGGCCAGGGAAAAACCCCTCTTTTAGGGGAAAACCTAATCAAGCTCTTCTTCTTCTTATAGAACCAAATTAAAATGAGACAACTAGTACTTAACTAGGACTTCCACCAAACACCAAGTCAACCCTCCAAAATATCTTCTTTCTTCAAGAGTCAAAGTCTTCCTCTAAAGAGTCAAAGAGTCTTTTTCTACAACTTGATAAAACTTTCAGCCCTCTAGTTTAGGTCTGCAACTCGGCCTGCAATTTTCGGACTTGCAATAGCCCCAGAAACCCTAAAATTCTCATACGTGTGAGTTGAGATGGATCCGATTTGAGTTTTTCTCCTTCTTCGTTTGGATTCTTCCTTTGATTCCTTGTTTTTGCACTTTATTTTTCTTCTGTTCTAGGTGCAGATCGAACTTGCTTGATTAGAGGTCACATTAGGTCAAATTCTCCTCTAATATACACTCATTGTGTGGTCAAATGGGATTCTTCTGGGCTGTCTTCATTGGTAGGTGTTGATTTCTGGTAGCATTGGATGTGCTCTAGCCTCAAGATTTTGCATGGAGGCTAGGACACATGCATTCCACAATATCCAGAAATCATTTTGGGAAATTCCACCCGGAGGAGGTTTAATTAAAATTATTAACTATTTTTAATGGATGCTTAAGTCTAAACTTAGGAAATTAAAATAATTAAAGGGTATTAATTAAATTGGGTGTGAATCTTCTAGAAGAAGACGAGGATCAAGCCAAGATGGTCTAAGCCATTGATTAGAATCTAATTTGGGTTGTTGGTTGATCAACGAGAAGATTATAAGAAGAGGCTTGATGGGCATTTGGAGGACACATCGAGTGATATCAAGAGATCGATTTCTCAAGAGAGTAGCACAACAGTTGCAGGAGAAGTCATCGAGAAGATTTCTTGCAGAGGGGTAGGGATAGTTTTTCGGTTGGAGAGTTTCCTGATCCGGGGATACATTGTAGAGAAGGTAGAGAGAGATCCAGAGGAGGCAACGTAGAGCCACGATGGGCAGCGTCAAGCCACGTTGAGGCAACACAAAGGTCTTGAGGAGATTCACAATTTTGCTGAGGAGCAGATTAGATCCAGTGCTAAGAACCAAGGTGTTAGACTGAAGGGCCAGAGGATAGAGCATCAAGCCAGCAGATAGATCAACCAGAGGGAGTGACACAGTCCCTATCAGCTGTGACACAGAGCAACACAGTGACTACGCAGAGGTTGCTTGGGGCTAGCCATTTAGTGGCTGGGTCAATGTTGAATCTCTGGTGATAGTGTGACGTATTTCTCACTAATTCTCTGCTAGTCAGATTCTCTGTATTAGATAGCCAGTAAGGCATCCAAAGATTGTATTTAGAAACTACTGCATAATAATTAAAACCCTCAGCTGCTGCATTGGTTTTTCCACATTGGGTTTTTCCAGGGACATTGTCCAAAAACAACGGTGTCAATTGGATGTGTACTATTTCCCTCTTGCTCAGTACTTATTTCCGCAGTATTTTATGTTGCAAAGGTTGTAGTAGATTTTATTTCGATGTTTACTATGTAACATTGTAAATAACTTGATTAAGAAATTAACAAGTAGGAGAAATCTAATTAGTTGTTGCAGTAGGGAATCAGGTAACCGATTTTTCACATGGTATCAGGGCATAGGTAAAGCAGGAGAGCACAGTCGGAAGAGCCCAATACTGAGCTGAAGAGGGAGATCAAAGAGTTGTGTAGGCGGCAGATTGAATCCACAGAAGGATTGCGCAATCCAGTGCCAGGAGGGCAATATTATCAAGGAAACATCTCTCTCTAAGTGAGTCTACAGAGAGAGATTTTCCAGATCGAGATTTGTCAGCGATAGAGGGAGCAACGCCGCAACAGCTTCAGCGAAGAGTAGCCTTCAGGTGGGACGCAGTTTTTCTGTAGTAGTTGCTGGGGTAGAAAAGCATCAGAAAAAGAAGAAGGCACACTGAGGGAATTTCTTCCTCAAAGGACTTCCAACCAAGAAGTCTAAATTTTCCAAGCAGAGTAGCAGTAGTTGTGTGCATGATTTCTCACTTCAGAAGGGAGTGCGAATAGCTGAGCAGCAACTGCGTAGAGGAGAAGAGGAAGTAGTTTGACTTTTCCAGGAGAAATGGCAGCCACAGGATTGAGAGATCAAGATTAGTTGGACGGAACCTACAACTATGTGATCTGTATTCTGGAAGGCTAGGATCTCATGGCTTCTATATGAGCATGATCTCAAGATGTATGTCAATAGTGTGGTCGCTGTGCCTGCCGATGCAGATCCACTCAAGAAGTACAAGGCTGATATGGCAAAGACTAAGAGGATCATTCTCGATGGAGTTCGAGATCATGTAGTATCCCATATGGCCGGCAAGGACATTGTCGGACAAATGTGGGAAGCCTTAGCCACACTATACGAAGTATCTTCCGAGCAGCAGAAGATGTACGTGGAGGAGAAGTTGAGATGCACGAGGATGCAGAAAGGGGAGTGAATAGACCCCTTCCTTAAGAGGCTTCAGGAAGTCCGAGATCAACTGGCTTCAGTAGGGTCAGGGCCCCAACCTACAAAGTTTGTTCAATTAGCGTTGAATAACGTTTCTGAAGATTGGCAAGTGTTTGTCTAGAGCATCCTGGGCAGGCAGAGAACACCTGCCAGATTAGGAATGTGTATGGGTTGATTTGCAGCAGGAGAGATGAGGCATGACCTGGTGAAGGCCACAATCAGTGGCAGTAGCAGTAGTGGGACGAAGACCATGAAGGAAGAGGAGGACGTGGCCCTTGCATCAAAGGGGCAGCAGGAGCAGTGCAGGAGGAAGAAGGACCTTTCGAAGATCAATTGCTTCAGGTGTGGCAAGATGGGCCACTATAGCACTCAATGTCCTCTTAGAAAGAGGGACAAGGAGGAGAAGCAGGATCAGCAAGCTGCATCTGCTGATATTGATAGGCTTTTCTCTAGGTTGGACGAAGAGTTTGCCATGATTGCCGAGATGCCTCTGGGGGTGAGGTGGGGCGATCTAGAGTTGTAGCCTCAAAGAGCTATGGGATGGGTAGGATCCTTGAGGAGTCCACCTCTTGGATCAAGACCTTGCTATGGGAGCCCATAGTTAGCAATAGCAGGATGGACCAGTGTCAGGTGGTGCAGTCAGGTGCCAGAGTGACAAATGTAGTGGCCAATAGTAGTCAGATTCTGAGCAGCGCAGAGCTAGTGTTGGCAGCAGTGTAGTTGGCACAGAGTAGAGTTAGCAGCAACGCAGATTCTAGCAGCAGTTGGAACTCGGACGACAAATGCATCATACTGAGCACAGTTAGTTCAGTGTTTTGGATGTTTTTTCGTTGCAGATGTTGTAGTTGCAGCAACAACAGATGGAGAGAGGGTTGTAGTGCAGATGCAGTGGTTGATAGAAGTTCGGCAGGGTTAGTAGCAACACAGATGTAACTCATATCAGAGTTGCGCAGTAGTTGGTGGGCATTAGAGCCAGACATCAACAACGTAGTAGGAGGTGTTGCAGAATTAGAGTGATGCTTCAATTGGTTGCAATACTAGAGCACATTCCTCGCTAAGAGGAAATGTTGATTTCTGGTAGCATCGGATGTGCTCTAGCCTCAAGATTTTGCAGGGATGCTAGGACACATGCATTCCACAATAACTAGAAATCGTTTTGGAAAATTTCAGCCGGAGGAGGTTTAATTAAAATTATTAATTATTTTTAACGGATGCCTAAGTCTAAACTTAGGAAATTAAAATAATTAAAGGGTATTAATTAAACTGGGTGTGAATCTTCTAGAAGAAGATTAGGATCAAGCCAAGATGATCTAAGCCATTGATTAGAATCTAATCGGGGCTGTTGATTGACCAATGAGAAGATTATAAGAAGAGGCTTGATGGGCATTTGGAAGACACATCGAGTGAGATCAAGAGATCGATTTATCAAGAGAGCAGCACAACAGTTGTAGGAGAAGTCATTGAGAAGATTTTTTGCAGAGAGGGGCAGGATAGTTTTTTGGTTGGAGAGTTTCCTAATCTGGGGATACATTGCAAAGAAGGCAGAGAGAGATCCAGAAGAGGCAGCGTAGAGCCACGTTGGGCAGTGTAAAGCCACGCTGAGGCAGCGCAAAGGTCTTGAGGAGATTCACAATTTTGCTGAGGAGCAGATCAAATCCAGTGCTAAGAACTAGGGTGTGAGAACGAAGGGCTAGAGGATAGAGCATCCAGCCAGCAGATAGATCAACCAGAGGGAGTGATGCAGTCCCCATCATCTGTGACACAGAGAAGCGTAGTGACTGCGCAGAGGTAGCTTGGGGCTAGCCATTCAATGGCTGGATCAGTGTCGAATATCCAGTGATTGTGTGCGGTATTTCTCACTATCTCTCTGCCAGTCAGAGTCTCTGTATCGGATAGCTAGTAAGGCATCCAAAGATTGTATTCAGAAACTATTGCATAATAATTAAAGCCCTCAGCCGCTGCACCGGTTTTCCCACATTGGATTTTTCCAGGGACATTGTCCAAAAATAACGGTGTCAATTGTGTGTGTGCTATTTCCTTCTTGCTTAGTACTTGTTTCTGCAGTATTTTATGTTGTGAAGGCTGCAATAGATTTTATTTCGATGTTTACTGTGTAACACTGTAAATAACTTGATTCAGAAATTAATAAGTAGGATAAATCTAATCAGTTGTTGTAGTAGGGAATCAGGTAACCGTTTTTTCACAGTAGGGTGTAGGGAGTCCAAAAATGACACTTTAAAATCAAATTTAATTTTTCTTTCTTGGTACAATGTGCCCATAAGGGTCTTATACATATGATAAGGACTATATTGACTCAATAAACCCTAGATCATGAAGAACATGCTTGACCTAATTGACAAAAATAAAATAGAGCAGGAAATCCATGCTTTCAAAATTATATTTTTCTCTTTTTTTTGTTTGCTTTTACAATAAATATATAATGATGTGATTAGAATAACAATTATGAAGACTGAGCATAATTACATTTCTCAACAATCCCTCTTAACTAGGGAGGTTTTCATAGTTGTACAAATAGTATAGGGATGACCTCAAGTTGAAATGTTCTAAGAAGAGTATCATAATCAACATATATGATGCTAGAGATCTAGATACCATTTAGGCCAACTGCCAAGGTATCTAAGTACCATATAGACTATCAGCCAAGGTATCTAAGTACCATATAGGCTACTTGCCAAGGATCCAAGTGTCATCTAGGCTACTTGCCAACACACTAATTCAACAACGATCCAGGTGTCATCTAGGCTACCTGCCAAGACACGTTCTAGGTACCATCTAGGCTACCTGCCAAGACACGTTCTAGGTACCATCTAGGCTACCTACCAAGATACCAACTCATCAAGGATCTAGGTGTCATCTAGGCTACTTGCTAAGACACCAACTTAACAAGGATCCAGGTGTCATCTATGCTACCTGCCAAGACACCAACAGGGATCTAGGTACCATCTAGACTACTTTCCAAGGTACCAACAGGGATCTAGGTATCATCTATGCTACTTGCCAAGATACCAACCCTAAGTACCATCATACGGGCTAATCAACCTAAGGTACAACAATTCATCATGTCTTAATAAAATAGGAGATATTAACAAATGCTTCTCAAACAAGCAAATTATTTATTAAAATATCAACTACTCGTTCATCCGTTGGAATATACTCTAGTTTCACGTCCCCATCTTAATCCTTAATATGCTTAGCATGAGACACGGGGTCCTTGGTCAACCTTATGCTACTTTGGTAATAACAATTATATAACAATGGGATCCATCGGTCCTCCAAATAAATTAAATAGAACCAAACAACTTCCTTTTCAATCTCACAAGTGACATATTTAGCTTCATTCATTAATCATCAATATGCTCATTAGATGAAAACTTCAATATCATTAGGGTTTTTGCAGCTCCCTCTTTCCATTATGCTCATCATTATCACGAGGTCATCATCAAACACGAAATTTGATTTTTGTTCTATACTTTCTCATCTAGCTTTCATAAACATGTACCTGCAATTTTTCATCAATAAGTACAAGCAAGCACAATATACAAGAATCATGATGTCAACTTTGTTAGTCTAGGGTTTCTACTTATAGAGGAAACATTTTGGTCCTAGGGTATTGACATGGAATCTTAAGATCCATCTTCATTTCATCTTTTGGTAGGGTTTATAACCCTTACTCAAAACTTTGTTAGAGTTTCTATGTGCTTATTAAAATATTTAGCTAGCAAACCCTAGATGTCATATCCCAAGAACTAGGGATTCATAGAGGAAACAATAAACTAGGGTTATGGTTTTTGTTTTCTAGGATTTACTTCTATCTAGCATTCAAAAGACCCTAAATATCAACAAATTCTAAACTCAAGATCTACAAAATAGCTTCAAAAACCTTATAAATATTATAAACATTTTTCAAATAATCACAAAGATATAATATAGAAAATATACCTCAAATAGTCTTCTTCTTCCTTTTGCACTGTTCTTCTAAGACTTCCTTCATGCTGCAATTCCATTCTAGTAGAGGATCTTTTGTGATTCTTATGTTGCCATAATATTGTTGCACAAAGTGATCTAGATGCCTTGTTGGATGATTGCTTTTAACAAAGATGCCAAAACTTCTTATCAATGCACCCACATGTGCAATTCTTATTATTAACTAGAGAGTTGAACTGCTCCCTCGGAATCTAGCCATAATCTTTTGACTTCATTTGCCTGCAATCCTTTTCAGGGAGATCATAAAAGAAAAGGTTATAATTGAGTGAAAATAAAGCTAGATATACTTGAGGAAGTCAAAACAATGTAATGAAAGAAGAAATAGATAGAATACTTATCTTTTTGTGAACAACAACGGCTCCCTCTTGATCTTGAATTGATTTAGACATTTTTGAGATATATGTTATCCTAGGGCTTGTCCAAAATTCTAGACACACTCTCTTATTACTAGGTTCACAAATCAAAGACCTCAAGGAGGGACATAATGTAAGGTTACAACTAAAATCAATGATGATCCTATAAGGGGTTTCTCACAAAACCTCGTGGCCTAGATAGAATTAAGGGATATGAAACACTAGCAATCCCTAGGACTTCAAGTCTTTTCTTGATCAATAGTACAAATCTTTGACAACATAATCTTCTCCTTTGGCTTTCTTTGATGGTTCTTCAGTATCAACAACATTAGCATGATCTCTTACGCTTTTCTTGTTATCATTTGATTTCTCGGGACATTGGTTTCTATAGTGCCCAAATTTGTGACATTGAAAACATTGAATTTTTGATAGATCGGTCTTCTTGTGATGATTTCTCTTTGAGCATTTGCCAGATTTCTTATTTCCTCCTTTCTTCTTGAAATGAGTTGAATAGGCATTTGAGATATCATTTTCTTCTCCTTGATTCCCTCCTATTAGAGCAAGTCGAGCTTCTTCTTGAGTACATGCAGACCATAGTTTTTCAAATGATGGAGCTTCTTTCCAACTATTGATACCAGCTGCAAAGACATTCATGATTTGGGCAATCCTAAAATGGCTGATATGACAAGTTCCTTATAAGGATAATTTCATCAATTGCTTGGAGTTCATCTCTTAAACGGGAGATTCTCACAAAATATGAAGATATAGTATCATCCTTTGTCATTTTGATAGTTCGAAGCTCATTCTTTAAGCTTGCAACTTGACCAATATTTTTGATTGTGAATAGTTTGGAGAGAGCTTCATACATTTTCTTTGAGGTACCTTGAGTGGATATGTAGGGAATCAGATTGCCCTTGACTAAATCCACAATTAGGCTCATGGCTAAAATGTCATTCTTCATGAATTTTTCTTTGCCAGTATCATCAATAGGTTCTTTAACTTTACCTTGCACAATGCCCAAGACTTTGTTCCTAGCAAGGATAAGATCCATCCTTGTCTTCCAAGCTCTAAAATTTGAAGTTCCTTGAAGCTTATTTTCTGATTTCATTGATGATGCCATTGGTGCACTTGTTAATGTCATTCTTGTAAAGGCCTAAATTTCTTGTAGACTTGAATATTTCTCTTTGCATTTTGATTATAGTCCCAAGAAGGTGCAGGTTACTCCTCCTTTAATGATGCTCCAAAGGTTCTTGAAACTTCTTGCTTTAGTGATGGTCCCAAGAGGCTTTTATAAGATCTTTTAAGATGCTTCTTCCAAGATGCGTTCAAATGTCTTTTCCCAAGTAACCTTTCTTCAAGATGAATGGTGAGCTTTCTTTTCCAAGAACCTCTTTTTATACCCTTGTATGATTAGAGCAAATGATCTTCAAGCTGCCTTTTTCCTTCCTCACCTTAACTCTGATACCATGTTAGAAAATCAAAAGGCAGAAAATATTTCTGTACTTTGATAATAGCTTGCAATTAATATAATTTATGTTGTCTTCTTTTGGCTTCTCTTCATCAAGCAACTATCAAATCAAAAAGAACATGAAGATCACAAGAACAATAGAACACAGTATGTAGGTTCTCAGCCAGGGAAAAACCCCTCTTCTAGGGGAAACCCAATCAAACTCTTCTTCTTCGTATAGAACGAAATCAAAATGAGACAACTAGTACTTAACCATGACTTCCACCAAACACCAAGTCAGCCCTCCAAAATATCTTCTTTCTTCAAGAGTCAAAGTCTTCCTTCAAAATACCCAAGAGTCAAATTCTTTCTCCAAAGAGTCAAATTCCTTCAAAAGTCAAAGTTCCTTCTTCAAAGAGTCAAAATCTTCCTTCAAAATTTTCCTCCAAAGTGTCAAAGTCAATGAGAGTCAAAGAGTCTTTTTCTGCAACTTGACAAAATTTTCGGCCCTCTAGATTAGGTCTGCAACTCGGCCTGCAATTTTCAGACCTGCAGTAGCCCCAAAAACCCTAAAATTCTTGCACGTGTGAGCTGAGATGGATCAGATTTGAGTTTTTCTCCTTCATGTGGATTCTTCCTTTGATTCCTTGTTTTTGCACTTGATTTTGATTCTGTTGTAGGTGCAGATTGAACTTGCTTGATAAGAGGTCACATTAGGTCGAATTCTCTAATATATACTCATCTTGTGTGGTCAATGTTGAAATGTAACTAGTGTCGGTCTTCATAATTGTACTTGAGTTACGACTTGATGTAATTATTGATGTACTTGTCAAAAGGAAAAAGAAAATAAATACGTTTAGGTAAAAGAAAATTGTTTATTGTGAAATGGGTTTCTTGCCCATAGAGTTATTGTCCTAGGTCAAAGCACCCATTGAGTGCTCTAGGGGTCATGGTAAAACCGTAAAAGGTCAAAGAGTCAAGGTCATGATGTACTAGCCCTTGGAGGGCTTATGTAACAAGAAAGAAAAATAATAAAGGTAAATTGTATTGTCTAGAAGTCTCCAAGTGATGGGTCGGCCAACCCTCTTTAAGTCGGCCTAGAGAGGCCTAAATCATCTTCTAAGAAGCCTATAAGAAGGGACTTACTCTCCCTCATTCGACGTCACACATCAAGTGATATCTATCCAATCCATGCGAAAAGGAGAAGAGATCTGATCCAGCGAAGTAGCAAGAAAGGAAGCAAGTTTTTTCGTAGAGGCTAGTGAAGGAGGAAAGGAAGTGAATCTTTGTCCCTATTGCTCACACGTGCGAGTTTAGGAGGAGAACCTAGTGTTTCCTTAGTCTGTTTTCTTGCAGTGATCTGTTTGGGTTTGGCTGGCTCATCACTTGGGTTTTCGTCTTGGGTCAAGGTCAAGGTCTTGGTCTTGGAAGTCTTCATTGAAATTCTATAATAAGAGATTTTGGTGGTTTTTTCCTCTCTAGGAGAGGTTTTGGCCCTGGCTAGCAGCCTACATCTGGTGTTCTTGTGTTTGCATTGTGATCTTCTTATTGGCATTTTTCTTGATGATGAACAAAACTAAATAATGATGATAATCTCCTAATATAAATCACAAGAAAATATCAAGGATTAAAAGAGAAATCAAGTTAATAAATACTCTAACTCTCTGCCCTAGATTTCTCAACAGTGGAATGGGCTTCTTCTGGGCCAACTTCATTAGTAGGGCCGACTTGGTGTTGGGAGTCCAAAAATGACACTTTAAAATCAAATTGATTTTTTCTTTCTTGGTACAATGTGCCCATAAGGGTCTTATACATATGATAAGGACTATATTGACTCAATAAACCCTAGAGCATGAAGAACATGCTTGACCTAATTGACAAAATAAAATAGAGCATGAAACATATCCTTTCAAAATTATATTTTTCTCTTTCTTTTTGCTTTTACAGTAAATATATAATGATGTGAGTACAATAACAATTATGCAGACCGAGCATAGTTACATTTCTCAACAAGAGGGCACCCGCCAACCGCCCCTATTGAGAATGAAGAATGGGCATCATTTGATAATGCCATTCCAACTCACATTTGTTGTCAGGTCTTCGAACAAGAAGCAGAGGAGATCTGCCATGGGCGGAACACGCTCTGGGCATTCTGTAATCTTCTTGCCCACCAACTCTAGGACCGGGAAAGGGATAAATCTCGGGCTACTTACTGGATCACTAAGATTTTAGCCTTCAACAACCATGCCACCACTTCCCTCCACCGCCTCATCCGCGATCTGGACATAGACTTCCCTCCCGACATTCCCTCCCCCTCGTCCCCTGCACCCTCGACTTCTGCCTCCCCTCCCCTGGGCTCAACATCTCCCCCCACTTTCATGGAATCTGGAGGACGTTTCTCCCTTGCTCGTAGACATTTGGAAGCAACTCCACAACCGGCAGCATCTCAGGCGACAGCTCCCTTGCCCCAGTCCGCATGGGTGCTACATTATTGAGGAAAAGCCAGAAGAAGAGGTCACAACCAGCCCTCCCAGCGCAGGTCGAGCACAATTGCAGCAGGTCGACATCTCTACCGGTCTTCGCAAAGTTGATTAAACTACCTCTAGTTTTCATTAGCATAGTCTGTTGTGGCACTATGGCTTCTTTTCTGATGGTTGTCAGTCTGTGGCTTTGTTCCACCATAGCCTACAGCTTTAGAATTTTGACTTTCTCGTGCTATGTAATGGTTTTGAACTGCAATTTTTGTGCAAGTCTCTCTCTGGTTTCCCCTCTCAGAGGCAGAAAACTTCGATGGGTGATGGGCGAAGATCCCCCAAGACCACTAGTCTGTATTCTATGTACATTTCTCTGTTAAATATTGTGAATCCCTTTGCCAACCAAAAAAAATTGGTCTGTCCGAACTATGCCTTATTGTTTTAATGTCTAGACTCTAGATGATCCACGGATGAAATTTCCCCAACATTCACATCCCGAAGCAGCAGTTGTGTATTTTCATGGACTAGGAAAACATAAATGCAATTGGAAAATGTGACAAGAGTGGTAGGCTTACCTATTATTGTGAAGACATTTTATATAATGCACATCCAAGTTTGTCTTCTTAAATAATTAGGCTTTTTGTGGGCTAGGATGGAAGTTGCCTAGGATTTATCACACTCATTGCTGGACGACCGACAATTTTTGGAAGAGCTTCTAGTTGTGATGTTGTTCTGGATCATGCCTCAATATCTCGGCAGGTAGAGTTGCTATGACATTGTTCCTTACATTCTTGATTTTAAATGGCATCTATTCCAATGGGCTGTTTAACCACTTTCTATACTAACATTGGCTTCTGGTGTGTGGGCAGCATGCAAAGATGGAAGTTATAGGTAATACCTTAATTTTGACAGATTTGAGATCGTGTCATGGTACGTTCCTTAATGGACAGCTTCTTGAAAGTGGCCAAAAAATTGTCTTAAATGATTTGGATGAGGTTAGATTTGGTGCAAGTACTAGAAGTTACATCTTGTGTAAAAGGGGCTATTAACTGTTTCTCAGAATCTGCTTATCAATGCATGGGAAAAGTACTTGATGCATACCGGTGTCACCTTTGATGCACTTCTTTGGAAAGCAGCGGTCTAATTTCAAATCTGTGCAGATTGTTACTTTTGGATGAAATCGGTTTGGGGACAAACTGCACATTTAGTGTCTGTTGAGTTACTTCAAGTAATAAGAACATTTCATCTGCATGTCAAATTGGTTGAAAGCCTGTGTTTGACATATCTTTTTTCAATTGTTATGTCCTCGTTGTATTACTAAATATAATGATTTGAAACAAGATTTTATTAATTACCCACAAAGATTTGCAATAGGTACAAGGCTATCCTACAAGAAGGGCTGCACGAGGCAGGCTAACCACTGGCACAGACGTCAATCGACTTGGCCATAACAAATGCAAAATGCCATTGAAAGAAAAATAGTGATATAACTAAGCGTAATTGCCTGTATTATAAAAGCCACATGGATCCCACTAGCATGTATTAGAAAAGCATGGGTGAGTCTAACCACTTGTTGATGAAAACATTATCCGTCACACAGGCTCCTGCGTGGAACTATGAATGGGTGGATGATTTACGGTTCAAACCTACCTATTCATATTTCCAGAGAGTTCTGAACAGGATTCTGCATGGTGCTTGCTGTTTTCCCTTGGTAATTAATCCTTATTTTTTAATTACTGTGCTTGTTAGATTCTATTAAATATGTAAAAAGGTACAGATCATATTACCAAGAAAGAGTGCAGTGGATACTCCGACATCATTCAGTAAAATTCTGAAAGAGTAAAAAATTCCCATTATTTCACTAAAATCTTTGTATACATCCATTCGCCCAATTATTTAATTATTATTTGTGCACCAATTCAAATATGGATGGAATATTGGCTTTAAACGGTGATTGAACTTAAAGCATATGCCATATTACTTATTAGTCTTTGGGGATGTCAATTTAGTGTTTATGACTCATTTTATGTTTTAATTTAGGAAGGATAATTAATGAGTGTGTACTTATTTGTTTGGGCTTCTCTCAAAAATAGTTTTCTTATCACTTCAATTCTGAATTAGACCATCCACATAAATAAATATTAAATCAATTTTATTTATTTATCAAAAATTGTCTTCATTATTTTTTTGGTTAGAGATATGTGACCTTTCTAATTAGGGGTGGATTAATTTGATGGATGGCATTTAGGTGTCTTGTATTGTGTAGTGTGGTCATGTTACTTTCCACTTTTAGTTTTTAGTAGGTAAAAACATGTCCTTAGTCTCTTTGATCTTCCACTAAATATTTGAGTGCAATGGGTTAGAACTTCTTAGAGATGTATCTTATTGTCAATTTCTTCAGTGTAATAATGCATTGATTATTCTAAACTATTATAAGAGATACTCAATCTATTTTCGTTAGTTTTAATATTCTTGTAAATAGAACTAAACATATCCAATGATTTCAGCATTAGAGTTTCATGATTCCATGTATCTTTGAAATATTTTGGGAGATTTAATTAGTGTTAGATTGAGTAATCATCACAATATTTAAATATTGTGTATAAAACATTAGTATGTAAATTTGGGGTCTTCAAAATGGCAAGTTCATAGGTAAACATAAGTTTGTGAAAATAAGAAATGAATTGTTATTGGGAAAATGGGTTTGTAAGGCCAAGTGTTAAAAGGTTAAATTATTCATCTGTAATGTTTCTTTCCAAGGAGATTGATTTAATTGTTCTTTTTTACTTGGAGAGAAAAAACAACATCAAAATGGTGAAATGAATAATTAAATTAAAAGGTGTTATAAAAAGAAAATCCATGGTTTTTGGTTACCCATGGTATTGATCATGGTATTACAACGACCCACAGTAATTGGATGAGGAAAAATCATAAAAAGAAAGATGAGAGTCCATTTAGAGTATGATTGTTTATTGATATTTTGATAATTGTATTGAGAGCTCTAGTAGCTTATGGTGCGAGGGGAAACCCTTATGGAGATCCCAGTTTTGGTTTTGAAACATCCACCCTAGTTGGTGGCGATTAGTTTTGATGTTGCAAGATACACCCTAGCTAGTCATTGGGAGAGATCGGCCAGATTCTTCATTGACGCTTAGCGAGGAAGGACAAGATTTTGGATTATTAGTTATTAGGCTAAAGCAACACACATTTGCAGATAGGGGAGTCCATATAGAGAAGGTTTCTCCAACTTATCTATCTGTCAGGTCCCTTTTCAAAATGGATTTGATGTAATTCCCCCCTCCAATTATAAATAAATAAATAGTTGGGGTTTTCAGTGGAATTTGTCTACAAACTTTGTAATTATTGATTTTAAATTTGTCAAATTCTTGACAAGAATTATTATGTATTTGTTTTGAAGAAAACTCAGAGTAATATTGAGGAAATTAAATAAATTTAAACAAAGATATTACAGTGGTATCAAAATTGTCCATCCTGCCAACCTGACAAGGTTTAGTAATAGAGGGTAGGATCTAGATTGCTTTGAACATCATTTCAGGGGTTTGGGAAGATGGAGTCTTTGCAAGAGCGCTTGCTGAAATTTTTGCAAATCTTTGAAAGATATAACAGAAACCTCACAAGGTTGACCGAGCAAGTGGGAGCATGGGCTTTACAAAAGCAACAAAGGAAAAATGAAATTGCATATCTACAAAAGATGGAACAACAGTGGAAGACAAAAAGTCTAAAAGAGCACAACTGTTGAACAAAAATCTAGTGCACATGTTGCAGATGCAGGTTAGACGATTGTTAAAGGTGAAGGCTATGATCAAACAACCAAAGACTATTAGGGAGAAGCTGCATCTATGAAAAGTAAACAAGATGAAGATAGTGTATGTACCCTTAGACATTGATTGTAGAACTCAATGCAAATTGGAGAAATGGATGGCAAGTCTAAATTGGCACTTGGTTATTATTGGGGTTAAGATGTCGGCAAAGAAATATTCACTAGGAGGAAGGTTGACATAAGAATATGTTCAGTTTATGGGTGCCTGCACAAGGTCACTAGAGGTATGCATGGGTGGGCACAAATTTGTCTTGGATGCAGAAGTTTGACTTATTTGCCAGAAGAAAGCTTCAAAGGATAAAGACACAATAGTTTTGGAGAAGGAATCAATGCAAGATCAAGTTCCAAATGCCCTTCTGGCTTCAAATCCATCATTTATGGGCAGAAAAATAGAACAAGTGTTACAACATAGAAATTAGGTAGTAGAGCTTCTAGGTACAAGAAATCCGGAGATGCAACAATTGCATTGTGTATAGTGAATGAAGCTTTGTTAATCAACCCACATTTTGAGCAATTACTTAAATTGAAAGCATTAACACTTATGATATTGCGGAAATATGAGGAGACCATACAAGTATGTGACCAAAGCTTAGATTCGGCAGAAAGGAGCTATTGATTTGTGAACAATGACAATCAACTATGCAATGAGGATTCATTGGAAAGTATGGGGCAATTTCCTGTCTAATTATGGTGGTAGCAGATGTGTTCCAAGGCACATTTCCACTTCGGCAGATAGGAGGAGGCTATTGATTTACTGTTGAAATACGAGGAAATAAATTCTACAGTTCAAAAGTATGGAATAGAGAGTATGGAATCTTTGACATCATTTATGGCTATGATCTATTATTCTATAAGGTTGCAGGAAATAAAGCTTGTCAAGATGTTATGCATGCAGAAGCAATGAAATACTATACAATTGCTTTGGCATGCAATGGATAATCACAACCTTTCAGTGTTGTTTGTTTTTGTAATCGTGCAGCCACCTCCCAAGCTCCCGGCTATATCACTGATGCTATTACAGATTGTAGTTGAGCCATTGCTTTGGACCCAAACTATCCCAATGCTATTTCTCGGAGCATCACATTACATGAAAGTGTTGAGATTATGGACAAACAACCATTGTTTCGTAGAAGCTTATAACACTCTTAGAGAGCTAGCAACGGAGCAAAGCAAGCCAACCAGGGAGATTTAGAAGCTCGAGCACTAGCACACAAGATCTTAGACAACCTTGTGAATGACTTGCCAAAGTGAAAGAAGAAATCAAAAGAAAAATTCCTTTGGATCATTATTTGATCTTGGGTGTCAAGGCTTCCAGTACTACAACTGAGATCAAGAAGGCTTATCAAAAACTTATTCTTAGACAACATTGATATAAAGTTGGGACAGAGAAAAATGTGTCTACATCAAGTGATAAAGCAATCATTCTTCCTACTATTGAAAAACCATCAGATGCTTTTGCTTTAGAAGCCGATGAAGCTATCCCTGATCTTGAGAGAATAAGGGAAGAATCTGCAATCATCCAAGCATAAACAACTTTTTGGGGATATTAGGCTAGGCGAGTACTGCAAGCCCTTAGAGGCTGTTAAACACACATATGGCAGAGACAAAATAGGAAAGATAAGCATGAGATTGTTTTTCTTATTTGACAATGATATACATTTATAGTACATTCGTGTGACCGTTGGGTTTCACATCCCAAGGTCTCTTGGAATCTCATGGCCGTTCACATTCTACACCAACCCATAGAGGATTAGGTGTCCAACATTCCCCCCTTAATCCGAAGGGTTATGTATGAGTCCAAGAAGAGAGCTATAATACAAAATGTGCAAAAATGCATGGCAGCACTAGGTTGAATGTGCTCTTTGAAATGTTGGTATAAAGGGCAGTGGTTTAAGGATGACCACCAACAATGAAACGCTTAGTGCAGTTCCTAGAACTCTTCCAAGTCTAGCATGAAGCTTAGGTCTTCTGCTAGAGGAAGTGCTCTTGATGTTTTGAAGAGGGAAACCTTCAACCATGAAAGGGAGGTCTCACCCTGCATAAAAGGGAGAACCTCAACTTGAAAAGGGAGGTCTCAACCTGTGATGGTTTAAGGATTACCAACAACTCTGGAATGCTTAATGCAATTCCTAGAACTCTTCTGAAATTGGCAAGAAGCTGAAGTCTCCTGCTAGAGGAAGTGTCCCCAATTATTTGAAGAGGTATCACCGATTGAAGGCATGCTCAGGGGCATCTTTGTCTCTGGCTACAACTCTAAATCTAGTGTGGCAGGTTGTGGCTCAGGCTCGCTTGATGTGGCTTTGAAGCTTGTAGATGACCATCATTTCCCCCCTTGTCAGATACAAGGTGAGAAGATGAAGAGATCTCAACTGCAAGACTTTTCAATATTCGAGAACAAATCCTGTTGTATGAGCTAAATATCTTCTTGGCTGTTGAAGCCCATTGCCAAGAAGCGATCCATCCAAGATGAATCATTTTTCTTGCAGGAAGTTTGTTTTTGAAGCATTTGTTTGAAGAATGACTAGTTTTATGACAATGCTTACATGGATGAAGATCAAAACAATGATATTTCATATGGTCGACTTGGTCACAGTGTTGGCATTTCACAATTGTTGTTGTTGCTGTGGAAGAGCTGCAAAATCTAGAACAACTGAAGGTGAGCTGTCATGAAGTAATCCAACACTCTGAAACTGGATGGGCTTTAAGTAATCTGGAATATGAAAGGACACGTTCTTTTCATATCTAAGACTTGTTCTGTGCTTGTTATGGACAAGCTCTTCCCAAGGTTTGATGATGGGCTTGGGAAGTGCAAACTGAACTTCTGCATCTGCATGTAACTCTGCTGCTTTATTGGGCACTGAAACTGAATCAACTGTAACATTATTGTCTTACTGCTTATGGGAGTCTGTTTCAATCTTCTGAATAGGTTCAGAATGATGACTCCACTGTTGTAATTCTTCCTGTTGTAGTTGAGATTCAAGCTGCAAAAACTCAATATTCTCATGTGCATTTTGGAGACATTTTAATATTGGAAAGAGAGGTTTTGTTGATCTTAACCATCTCATCAACAGTGGAATGTATTGAATTATTTAGTAGTTTCACTACATCATCTATTCGATCCATTTCAAACCAATATAATCAGAGAAGTGATGTTATCTTCAGCTACAAATTGGCCTATAAAATGATAAATAGCTGCAACTATTAGATGAGTAGCAGGATACCAATATCACCAAGTCACTGTAGCAGATGCAGCAAATGACTCGCTGCTTTAATGCACTTACTTCTCAAACTACTCACATTGTGCAAAAGAAGAGCCAATCTTCTACTTTCTTTGCAAATGAATTTTTTATTTTTATTATTATTATTTATTATATTATTTTTTTTGTTTGTTTTTTGTTTGTTTGTTTGTTTATTTTTTTGTTCATTTGTTTTTTGTTTTTGTTTTTGTTTTTTGTTTTTTGTTTTTTTTGTTTTTCTCAGTTGTAAAACCTACTTGCAAAGCATCTTTTCATTCCAGATTCACAAATGCAATCATCTTCCAGATTCTTGACATACAAATTGGTGAATTTTTGATCAGCAGAAGGTCCAATGAGCTTTCCCACATATACTAGCTTCTCACCTGCACAGGCCTCCTCTCAATTGCATTTCAGTTTGATATCCTTGACATGATATGCTAGAAGGTGAGTGATTATTTATAGGAAACTTAATCCGTGACAAATAAATAACATAGATCATTGCGCTTGTAATTGAGATGCCCTCATAGTTCAAAATGATAAATGCATTGAATTTCGAGCCTCCACACACTCATACACTAACTGATATTGACTTGTTTTCTGTGTATGAAAACCACCCAACAATGCTATAAATTCTTTGTCAGAAGAGCAGACTTTAACCCATAAATTCTTCCCTCACTCAGCCTTGTTTTCTGTGCACAATCCCTCTTAGAATGCCTCAATTTATGTGCTAGACTACAATAGAAATTCTCCTTGGAAATTCACGCTTCAATTTCTGACCAGAATGCCTTACGAAATGTGCTGCTATAGCCAAAATCTGCGTCCACTGTTGCCTAGGTTCACCTAGGTTTTTTTTGTTTTTGTTTTATTTTGTTTTTTGTTTTTTTGTTTTGTTTTTTGTTTTTCTCAGTTATAGAGCCTACTTGCAAAACATCTTTTCATTCCAAATTCACAGAAGCAATCATCTTCCAGATTCTTGACATACAAATTGGTGAATTTTTGATCGGCAGAACGTCCAATGAGCTTTCCCACATATACTAGCTTCTCACCCGCACAGGTCCCCCTCTCAATTGCATTTCAGTTTGATATCCTTGACATGATATGCTAGAAGGTGAGTGATTATATACAGGAAACTTAATCCGCGACAAATAAATGACATAGATCACTGCACTTGTAATTGAGATGCGCTCACAGTTCAGAATGATAAATGCATTGAATTCCGAGCCTCCACACACTCATATACACTAACTGATATTGACTTGTTTTCTGTGTATAAAAACCACCCAACAGTGCTATAAATTCTGTGCCAGAAGAGCAAACTTTAACCCATAAATTCTTCCCTCACTCAGCCTTGTTTTTTGTGCACAATCCCTCTCAGAATGCCTCAATTTATGTGCCAGACTACAGCAGAAATTCTCCTTGAAATTCACGCTTCAATTTTTGACCAGAATGCCTTACGAAATGTGCTGCTACAGCCAAAATCTACGTCGACTGTCACCTAGGTTCTTAGGCCCCGTTTCACTGAACTGTAGCAGAAGTATAGAGGTTCAAACAGCTTGTAAACCCCTAAGAAACTTCACTGGATCTCGCACTTAGCTGTCCCATAAAACTCCACGGACTTCTGGCTTGAATCTCAGCCGGCAAACATTGAAAACTCTCGGGGATTTGCTCCTTCCGTTTAGCGAGAGATAAATTCCTTGGCAACTTCGTCCATCATTCGCTGCAATTATTACATAAGTGGCTCTTTATTCTCCGGATCCACAAGACAGTAACTCTCTTGGCTCAGTTAGATTGGGCTTTTCAAGAGAACAAGTGGAGAGTAACTGCCATATCTTCTTGACATACGGGCTGCAATTGTTAAAGAATTTGAAAGAGCGAAGTGGCTCTTTATTCTCCGATCCACAGTCACTGCATCGTGGTAGACACTGTCTATGCACTACGCTTCCACTGCGATACCTGTTGACTGTGTTTGGAGGAGGGCTGCCATGGCAATTTTGTTAGCAGTAGCCAGGCTTGGCAGGACCGCCAGGTTGAAGTACCCCCTCTTGGCCCATCTTTCTCGATCAAGTATATTGTCAGCACTTCTAGTTGGAGGACATGAGCATGTTCAAAATCTTTCTTCTCATGTAGCACTGGATGCTCCAGCTAGTAGAAAAGATCTCAGGGTACGATATATTGCCCTTTACAAAGATTCTCCTTATCAAGCATGGACTAGGTCATTTGCATTGGATACCAGTAAACTTGTTGAGGCTATGGTGTCATTCATGGGTGTATCGATTTCTGATGGGACTCTTTCAACTTTTCTCAAGAAACCAGGAGATAGAGTTGAGGTTGATGAGGCCATAGCTCAAGTTGAGATGGACAAGGTAACTGTTGATGTTAATAGCCCTGACGCTGGTTTCATTGAAAAGTTTGTAGCTTTGAACGAGAAAGGGAAAGAACGGTTCCCATGACAAGACTACAAAAACGAGTGGCTACACGTCTGAAAGACTCATAGAACACATTTGCTTTGCTAACTACATTTAATGAAGTTGACATGAAAAATTTGATGCAACTTCGTTCTGAGTATAAAGATGCCTTCCTTGAAAAGCATGGTATGGCAGCGACAAAGGGGACCGCATATGGCAAAAATAATGTAGTGACAAGGCATGTAAGATGAGTTTACCAACAGAGACACAGTGAATTTACCAATGCACCATCTCGCAAAGCAATGTCTCAATGCAGAAATACATCTCCTTCATCAGTAAGATTATTGTTGAATAAAACATGTAGTAACGCACTCAAGGCAAAGAGAGGTTTCAGTCTACAAAAGATGCACAACATAGGGACAAATTTCATAGGAGTTACAGTACAGAAAATTAATTTGAGACCTGCGCACCTGGGTATGAGGGAAAGATGTCAGTTTTTCTATATCAAGAAAATGGGCAAAGCTGTAGGACAAGCATGCACAAAAGGGCCACAAAAACAAGTGGCTCACAGTTGAGTAGGGCAGGAGATTGCCTACTCTAATACCATGTTAAACATACATATGGCAGAGACAAAATAGGAAAGATAAGCATGAGATTGTTTTTATTATTTGACAATGATATACATTTATAGTACATTCGTGTGACCGTTGGGTTCCACATCCTAAGGTCTTTTGGACTCTCATGGCTGTTCACATTCTACACCAACCCATAGAGGATTAGGTGTCCAACGGAGGCCTTATACAACTTCAAACTCTTTTCGTGGGAACATAGTTAGGAGATAGGCTACGGAAAGTTTACATTGTTTACAAGCAATTACCAAATTGCAAGCTCTAGTCCGTGCTCACCAAGTTAGAATGTCAGATCAAGGATTAGTTATCTTGAACATAGGCAAAGACTGAATCCATCAAGAGGAAATGAATTAGAGAGAAAAAACAACTTGGTCTTTATGGTCAATAATGCTTCCTGGATTGAGAAGTTGTTAGTAAATGCATTTGCTTGTTAGATTCTAGAGTCTGCACCCATGGCCATGTCTCTACAAATTCATTGTGGTTCTGATGATTCCAATTGGGGATGGGTTTGGTTGGAACATTGGGTGTCTGCTCAACCTTGGAGTTTTGTTGGAAATACTGAGAGGGGAGGGGGAGTGGGGTGAATCAATATTTCTTTTCAATCGTTATTTTACCAGTTAAAACATTTATATTCAGAACACAAGATGAACAACAAGAATAAATGCTTTTATTAATATAATATTTGCAATAAAATATATACAAATATATATGATTCCAATCTGTTGCCAAGCACCAACTTGGACTTTTGTGAGGCTCCAACCTCCAGAGCACCAACCCTGTTTTGTCAAGGCACCAACCTTGGACTTAGGAGCACCAACTCCCAGGACACCAATCCTTCCAGTTCTGAGGCACCAACCTCAAGGGCTCCAACCCATTGCTGTCAAGGCATCAACCTTGGATATAGGAGCACCAACTCCAAGGGCTCCAACTCTCTGCTATAAAGGCATGTTTGATATTAATGTTTTGCTCCCAAAACTCCTTTACTGAATTCTGTCTGTAGTCTCCATGCTACAACATCGATGGCAACCAATCTTCATATGAAGAAGTCTTTACAACACTTCATACTGTCCACACAGAGTCTGCAAAAGTTATCTCATGTTGATATCAAATAGCCATCATGATCTCTGATAAGTCTCCACACAACTTTAGTGAGTCTACTATTAGCCGCACTAAGCTCTGCACAAGAACCAACTCTCTGTTTCAAGTCTCTGTTCTCACTATTACGGTGAATGCTTCCAGTGTGACTACTGCGCACTGTTCTTGCTATTGCAATATCTTACTTCCCAGAAATACATTCACATATGCTTCAATATTGGTTCTGGCTACTGTTCCCTTCAAGCGATATCAAATGAAACTTTATTTATCTTTTCACAAAATTGTTCTTCAGGCTATGTTATGTGCCTGATTAATTCATCACTGGTCCGAGCCTTTCACAGGTTAGCACGATCAACAGAGTTGCTCCTCTGTCGGCTTCCTCTTGTCCTGCTGGACCTTCGGCTTCCTCCTGTCTTGCTGGACCTTCGACCCTTTTCTGTCCTGCTTGACCTATGGCTTGCTCCTTTCTTCCAGTTTGCCAACAACCACTCATAAAGGCAATTCTCAGTTTTCTTATACTGATACACCTGATCTTTGGCTTCCCTTTCGCTCGCTTGAACTTTCGCTTCCTCTGTGCTCGCTCGACCTTTTGGCTTCCTCCTTTAATCACTTGATCTTCAACTTCCTGATCTTTGGCTTTCTCTATCTATTCAAGTATGCCAATACTCACAGGACACGTTATATTGGATGCCCAAGATTAATCCCAAAAATGAAGCGTTTTGACTTATATATATATATATATTTAACTTTTGCAAATCTCCAAGGACACATTCATCGGAAGGAGGAGGCCGACTTATGAATTTGCACATTAAAAATATATCTCGGAGAGCCTTTTATCCATAGACTGATTACTCATGGAAACCATATAAAATAGGCTATACCCATATAGAGGTCCCACATGCCACGTCATCCTTTTATCGCAATCACAACTTTCGGAGGTTTGACATCCCTTAGAGACTGGCAATACAATAGAGCGATATTACATTTAGTCATGTTAAATGCTGCATTTGGGTCCGTAATATATATCGCAATCGGCAATTCGACAATGTCAATTCTTTTGAACATTGCGATTCAACGGATGCGATATTTCAATAGGTCGTATTATAATGTTGTAGCAAGTCCGCATACATATCGCAATCAGTGGTTCGGGGGTGACAACCCTTTATAACTTGCGCTATGAGAGTTCCGATAGGCGGATGCGATATAACAATTGGACAATTTATAATAGTGCAACGGGTCCACATATATATCGCATCTATATATTATATACTCTTTTTCTCTTTGCTATAACCTGTTCGGGTCCATGTATTGTCGCAATCGGAACTTTCAATGTGGCAAGGCTTTACAAGAGTCTTGCGATATGGTGGATGCGTTGTAACTTTAAAGTGTATTACAATGGAATCCTTGGGCCCGAGTATTGTATCACATCTATATATATATATATATATATATATATATATATATTATCACTCATATTTAATGTGCCATCCCTTTATAACTTATGATATGATATTAAGCGGTATTCCTTAGCGATCCTCCAACGTTGATTTGCTCACGATCCGATGGTCAACACTTAACCCGATCAACCCAAAACCGTCCGTTGATCCTTTGCCATCGATCAACTTGCGTTGGATCCAATGGCCTGCATGAATTTCGCGTGAGCAATTTGCAAGGGAAATAACCACCCGAAAAAGTGGTTTCCTCTCTCCACTCGAGTGCTACATGTCGCCCATTGAATGGAATCGGTGCTCTCCTCTAAAGACCACTTACCGCCTAGCATCCCCTGAAAACCACTGCCACTATTACAAACCCGCTTATAGCTATTGAACGCGGATACACAAAGTAATGACTCTCCGCTCCAATAGCTCTTTCTGCTCTTCTCTGGTCTGGTATGGCTTCATGTAGATACAAAGAGTAATGACTCTCCGCTCCAATAGCTCTTTCCGCTCTTCTCTAGTCTGATATGGCTCCACGATGGCTTCCAATACTGACTGATCCAATAGCTCTTCTCTGATATTCCTCCTCTATCTCATGATATGGATCCTCTGTTAACTGCTCTTTCGCTGGCTTCTCCTCCTGATGTGTGTTCCTCTTTGTTCCTTCTAATGAACACTATGGATCTTCCGCTTATGCACCTTTGATATGTGTTTCTCTTTGTTTCTCGTGGCTTCCAATGACCTCTTCCTCTTACACTTTGGCTTCATGCTTTATGATGCCTTTTGATAACTTCTCTTGTTTCTCCTCATGGCTTCTTACTCCGCTTCTCCTAGAATATTGCTATATTGACAACAATGACAATCTAGGTCAACAATCTCCCCCTTTGTTATTGATGGCAATATTCTTCTTCTCTCCCCATTTGACATCAATGGTAACAGAATGCTCAGGGACTCCCCCTATCAAACTGCTTCTGTTCTTTATGAATAGTAGATTTTCGTGAGTATGTTACTCCCCTTGTAATAGTGCTCTTCTTTTTATTCAAGGTAGAAGGATTGATGCTTTATCATCAATTAGCACATTATCCCCTCTTCATGTCTCAGAACTACTTTATCATGGCTTCAACAATGCTTAAACATGCTCCACTTCAATGCTTTCAAACATAGTGCAAATAGCCACACACCAAGTGTCCAAGTTCAAGTTTTTATGCTTCAATCCATATTTTGTTGTCTCCACAGTCAGAATTAAGGGGCCTTCATAGTCCGATCAAGAAAATGCCACTGAAATTGTCTTTCTTGCTATCTCTCTTTAGATCAGAGTTCCTTTGTATTTCTGTGCTTCTCCTTAAGTTACTAAGCTATATTCTACTGCACAACATTCTCCTTTCTATAGTCTTTTTGATGAGCCATCTTTTTCTTGTGTTCTTGTAAAGGTTTCTGCAAGTTATCTCCACTAGTTGATTTTTATATCCAATCTGTGACAGTCTTTCAAATTCTTTTTGTTGATTTGCATCTTTTTCAATGCTTCAGTTTTGGTTATATGCTACCAACTGCTCTTGCTTCATGCTCCATTTCAGATGTATTTGTTTATTTGAAGGTTGCCTCTATTTGTGTCCATAATTTACCTGTTCTCACATCAAATCCCTGAGTCGAAACATTTAACATCTGTAATATCAACAACATAGTTATTTGCCCTATTTCTCTAGCATTGGATGGCCTTCTCTGCTGCTCCAATTTTTACTTAGTGATCAAGTGGAAAACATCTTCAACACTAGTCCAAAGAATAGTTAAGAGATCAAGTTCTTCAATGGAGTGCTCCCGAGAAATGATCTTTATTAATGTATGATTGTTAATGTAGCTCAACAAGGATTTCATAAGGACCCTTTCACTAATAGCTTCTGTAATAATGATCAAGAATCACAGGGTCCCCCTAACTGTATGCATCTTCTCTCTTGGTAGAATCTTCCTATCAAATGCTCAGATTGTCGAAGATCAGGTCAACAACATGTGTTGTTGGCTGGAGATTTCCAGGGACTTTTGGATTGTATTAGCTTCCTTCTCCATACTTGTAACTTTCTTCTTTTGCATGGTTCTAGCTTGTGTAAGAGCCCAAGTTAAGTTACAATCACATGCCATATGACCAATGTTATGACACTTAAAGCATTCTACATTGTTCATGAATAAGAATTCATGATTTATTCCTGCAAAATTGTTCCTTGGAGATTGTTGGGGACCATAATATCTATCTTTATGATATGATTTACAATCTTTTGCCATGTGACCAAAGTTTGTACAAGAATAACAATAACCAAGAAATAAACTTTGGTACCTGGGAGATGGAGATTTCCTTGATGTACTTCTGAATTCTTTCTGTCTTGAGATCCTTTGATGATAACCATTGCTTCTAGCATCCTTTACATTATCTACATTTCTTCTTGGAGCAAGATTTCTTCCATTGTTGCCTTGATTTTTCTCCTTGCCTTTGCTGGAGCCTGGAACTGAGAGCATCACCATTTCTTTTTGGCTTCTTCACATCCCTTTTGTTTGAAGCATTATCTTTCTTGTTTGAGAATTGACCTGCATACCCGAGACCTGATTTATCAAATGGACATCTTTGATGGCTGAGCATGTCATCCAAGGCTTGAGAGCTTTTCAAGGTTTTGTTCATCCCTTCAACCTTTTTCCTGAGGAAGACAATGTCTTGTTCCAATCTTTCACACTCATTATTCTTCTTAGCAAGTTGTTTCTTAGTTTCTTCCTTGATATGAGTAGCTTCATTTGCTTCTATTTTAAGGGAGATGATATCTGACTTCATTTTCCTTTGCTAGATTGCTCTCCATTTCTTCCTTGATCCTTGTAGCTTTACATGTTTTGGCCTTGAGAAGTTTGATGTTAGATTTTAATTTGAAAATTCCTTCATCCTTTGCTTTTAGTTGACATATCATGGTGTTTCTCTCCTTTTCTGCTTCATCAACTTGTTCTTCTATGATTGCTAATGCTTCTATTGTCTTCTCAACTCCTTGTACTAACTTTCTTGCTTCTTGTAGTTGAGATTTGAGAGAGGAGACCTCTACCTTGTACTGACCAATCTCTTCTTCAAGTTTGTTCAATCTATTGTGCCTTTGTTCAAGTTGACTTGACAAGGTATCTTCCTGTTTCTTTGCTTTATCCAATTGATTTGTCATGGATATTACTTCTTCATGCTGCTTTCTTTTGATTTGATGAAATTCCTTCTTAAGCTTGAGAAGCTCTTCATCCCTTTCCTGTATTTGAAGCTGGACAAGGTCAACTTTCTTCCTTGTTTGGTCTTGGTCACTAGCTAGTGCTTTTTTCTTAAGTTCCTTGTTCCTTTTTCAAATTGATAATTTCTTCCATGGCAGCTGTAAGTTGAGTGAGGAGATATTCTACAAAATCTTATTCATTCTCTTCATCTTCTAGGTCTTCTTTAGCCTTGATGTCATCATTCTCATTTTCAGCTTCTATGATGGGTTTTGGATTTTCTTCTTGATTTCCATCATCTTCTTGATTGATGGTCATGGTCAATGCTCCTTTTGAGTGAAGGTCATGAAGTTTGTCCCAGATACCCTTTCCTGACGAACATTTTCCTAAATTGTTCTTTATAGAATTAGGTAGTCCATTCAAGATTGCCTTCATTGCTTTTTCATTGTACTCCTTGGATTCTCCATCCATCATGCTATCAATAATTACTAATTTCCAAATTTCAATGCGTTGAGTCTTTAAGAAATTCCTCATTCTTGCTTCCCATATATTAAAGTTCTCATTGAACCATGGAGCCTCCTCAAATTGATTGTCTTCTATTTTAGTGGTAGAGGGAGACACATCCTTAGGAGGATTGGAGACTTTCTTCCCTAACTTCACCATTTGTGTTCTAAAGATCAACCTTCAAGCTGTTAGGCTTTGAATGAAGGTACTGGCTCTGATACCAATTGTTGGAAATACTGAGAGGGGGGGTGAATCAATATTTCTTTTCAATCGTTATTTTACCAGTTAAAACATTTATATTCAGAACACAAGATGAACAACAAGAATAAATGATTTTATTAATATAATCTTTGCAATAAAATAGATACAAATATATATGATTCCAATCTGTTGCCAAGCACCAACTTGGACTTTTGTGAGGCTCCAACCTCCGGAGCACCAACACTGATTTGTCAAGGCACCAACCTTGGACTTAGGAGCACCAACTCCCAGGACACCAATCCTTCCAGTTCTGAGGAACCAACCTCAAGGGCTCCAACCCTCTGTTGTCAAGGCACCAACCTTGGATATAGGAGCACCAACTCCAAGGGCTCCAACCCTCTGCTGTCAAGGGATGTTTGATAGTAATGTTTTTCTCCCAAAACTCTTCTTTACTGAATTCTGTCTGTAGTCTCGATGCTACAACATCAATGGAAACCAGTCTTCATATGAAGAAGTCTTTATAACTCTTCATACTGTCCACACAGAGTCTACAAAAGTTATCTCATGCTGATATCAAATAGCCATCATGATCTCTGATAAGTCTCCACACTGCTTTAGTGAGTCTATTATTAGCTGCACTAAGCTTTGCACAAGAACCAACTCTT
The DNA here is from genome assembly GCA_000404065.3 of Pinus taeda. Taxonomy (NCBI): domain Eukaryota; kingdom Viridiplantae; phylum Streptophyta; class Pinopsida; order Pinales; family Pinaceae; genus Pinus; species Pinus taeda. The sequence continues at coordinate 209,096 of APFE031399093.1, forward strand.
TGTTTCAAGTATCTGTTTTCACTGTCACGGTGAATGCTTCCAGTGTGACTACTGTGCACTGTTCTTGCTATTGCAATCTCTTACTTCCCAGAAATACATTTACATATGCTTCAATACTGGTGCTGACTACTGTTCCCTTCAAGCGATATCAAATGAAACTTTATTTATCTTTTCACAAAATTTTTCTTTAGGATGTGTTATGTACCTGATTAATTCATCACTGGTCCGAGCCTTTCACAGGTTAGCATGATCAACAGAGTTGCTGGACCTTTGGCTTCCTCTTGTCCTACTGGACCTTTGGCTTCCTCTTGTCCTACTGGACCTTCGGCTTCCTCCTGTCCTGCTGGACCTTCGACCTTTTTATGTCCTACTAGACCTATGGCTTGCTCCTTTCTTCCAGTTTGCCAAAAACCACTCATAAAGGCAATTCTCTGTTTTCTTATACTGATACACCTGACCTTCGGCTTCCCTTTCGCTCGCTTGAACTTCCGCTTCCTCTGTGCTCGCTCGACCTTTTGGCTTCCTCCTTTGATCGCTTGATCTTTAGCTTCCCGATCTCTGGCTTTCTCTGTCTATTCCAGTGTTCCAATACTCACAGGACACGTTATATTGGATGCCTGAGGCTAATCCCAAAAATGAAGCGTTTCAACTTATATATATATATATCTATCTCTCTCTCTCTCTCTCTATATATATATATATATATATAACTTTTGCAAATCACCAAGGACACATTCATCGGAAGGAGGAGGCCAACTTATGAATTTGCACATTAAAAATATATCTCAGAGAGCCTTTTATCCATAGACTAATTACTCACGAAAACCATATAAATTAGGCTATACCCATATAGAGGTCCCACATGCCACGTCATCCTTTTATCGTAATCACAACTTTCGGAGGTCTGACATCCCTTAGAGACTGGCAATACAACGGATGCGATATTACATTTATTCATGTTAAATGGTGCATTCAGGTTCGTAATATATATTGCAATCGGCAGTTCGGCGATGTCAATTCTTTTGAACATTGCAATTCAACGGATGCGATATTTCAATAGGTCGTTTTATAATGTTGTAGCGGGTCCGCATACATATCACAGTCGGTGGTTGGGGGTGACAACCCTGTATAACTTGTGCTATGAGAGTTCCAATAGGCGGATGCGATATAACAATAGGGCAGTTTATAATAGTGTAGCGGATCCGCATATATATTGCATCTATATATTATATACTCTTCTGCTCTTTGCTATAACTTGTTCAGGTCTGTGTATTATCGCAATCAACACTTTCAATGTGGCAAGGCTTTACAAGAGTCTTACAATATGGTAGATGCGATGTAACTTTAAAGTGTATTACAATGGAATCCTCAGGCACGAGTATTGTATTGCATATATATATATATATATCGAAATCACATATTTAATGTGCCATCCCTTTATAACTTATGATATGATATTAAGCGGTATTCCTTAGCGATCCTCCACCGTTGATCTGCTCACGATCCGACGGTCAACACTTAACTTGATCAGCCCAAAACCGTCTGTTGATCCTTCGCCGTCGATCAACTTGCACTGGATCCAACGGCCTGCATGAATTTCGGGTGAGCAATTTGCAAGGGAAATAACCACCCAAAAAATTGGTTTTCTCTCTCCACCTGAGTGCTATGTGTCGCCCATTGAATGGAATCGGGCGCTCTCCTCTAAATACCACTTACTGCCAAGTGTCCACCCGAAAACCACTGCCACTATTACAAACCCGCTTATAGCTGTTGAATGCGGATACACAGAGTGACGACTCTCCGCTCCAATAGCTCTTTCCGCTCTTCTCTGGTCTGGTATGGCTCCACGTAGATACACAGAGTAATAACTCTCCACTCCAATAGCTCCTTCCGCTCTTCTCTGGTATGATATGGCTCCACGATGGCTTCCGATACACTCCTCCAATAGCTCTTCTTTGATATTCATCCTCTATCTCATGATATGGCTCCTTTGTTAACTGCTCTTCCACTGGCTTCTCCTCCTAATGCGTGTTCCTCTTTGTTCCTTCTAATGAACACTATGGCTCCTCTATTAACTGCTCTTCCGCTTATGCACCTCCGATATGTGTTTCTCTTTGTTTCTCGTGGCTTCCAATGACCTCTTCCTCTTATGCTTTGGCTTCATGCTTTATGATGGCTTTTGATAACTTCTTCTCTTGTTTCTCCTCATGGCTTCTTGCTCCACTTCTCCTAGAATATTTCCATATTGACATAAATGACAATCTAGGTCAATAAGTTTATATAGGCAAACAAGTAATAGCTTAAATATGAGGTCTCAGAAGATAAGTGAGAGTGTACCCTCCACTGAGGCTGAAGTAGGAAGGCCAAGGTGCAACATGTGAAAGATTTCAAAGCCCACTTTGGATACTATTTTTGATCAACTCAGCATGCAACCTACACCAAGGAGCTTTACGAATATAACTGGAAATAATTAGTCGGCCCTCCATGTAGTTCTGGATGAATAGTTTGCAGTTTCATCCGCAATCATTTATGATAGCAGAAGGCATGTATGTAATACGACAATGGTTAGTAATGCATATAGTACTATTAAGGAGCTTCTTATTTCATTTAAGGCAACAATGTGTTAGTTTTTGTAGCATTGGATGTGTTCTAGCCACAAAATTTTGTGGAGAGGCTAGAATACATGTATTCTCCAAAACCTAGAAATCGTTTATGAAAATTCCACCTAGAGACGACTTAATTAAAACAATCAATATTTTTTTTAATGGCGCCTAAGTCTAAACTAAGGAAAACTAATTAATTAAAGGGTATTAATTAGGTCATGGTGAGAATCTTCTAGAAGAAGACTTCGATCGAGTTCTAGTTAATCTTAGCCATTGATTATGTTTTAATCTTGCCCATTGATGCTTCAACGAGAGATTATAAGAAAAAAATTGATGGGGGTTGGAGAACACACTTGAGAGGCAAGGAATTCGATATTGCTGGGAAATCAAACTCTAGAGTAGCAACAATAAGTTGATGGAGGCGATTCAATAGTTTCGAAGCAGTGAGAGAGGGTCAGGGATAGTAAGGTCGGAAGGAAATTTTTCCAGCCCGGTGAGTGCATAACAAAGAGACGGCGTACTCCACAGAGAGGTTGATGCGGTGCAGAGAGGCAACACAGAGCTTCAGAGGGAGGTCCGTATTTTGCTAAGGAGAAGTTGAGATTCAGTGGTAGGAGCTGAAGTGTGAGCCCGGAGGCTAGGAAGATAGAGTTTCCAGAGTAGAAATTGATCAATAGAGTGAGAGAGATGTTGGTCCGACCTGGGTGATGCAGATCTGCATAGGGTGACACAAAGGCAACATAAAGGCAACAAGGAGCAACTCATCTTGAGCTAAGGTCAGTGTCAGATCACCGGTGGAAGTGAGATTTTTCTCACTAGACTTCTGTTAGTCATTTTCTCTATATGGAAAGCTAGACTTGAGTTTCCATAGATTTGTACTCACATTTACTACTACCTAATAATAACACCCTTAGCTGCTGCACCAGTTTTCCCTTGTTGGGTTTTTCTGGGGACATTGGTCCAAAAATAACGGTGTATTATTGTGTGTGCACATCTATTTTTCCAGTGTTTTTATTTCTTCTGCAATATTGTATTTGTGAAGGCTGCAGTGTATATGTTTCGATATTTTCCATAGGAAACTGCAAATAATTTGTTTGATTAATTTAACAAATAGAAGAAACATTATCAGTTGTTGTAGTAGGATTGAGGGCTTTCCGAATTTCACATGGTATTGGAGCACAAATCGTAAGCTGGAGAGCTCAAAGCAGAAGGAAGGAGGCAGTTCGAATCTCTGCAGAGGCAACAATTCGAAACCCTCTAAGGCAGCATAGTCCCTTGGGCCAAGAGGGTTAGTTTTTGAGGAAAAAATATTTCTCTGAGTGAGTCGACAGAGAGGCTAAATTTTCCAGATCGAAGATTTCCAGAGGCAGAGGGAGTAGCAACAGTTTCCTTGTAGAGCAGATCTTCAATTGGGACACAAATATTTTGCAGTAGTTTGCTAGTGCGAAATAACGCCAGGTAGGAGGAAGAGAACACACTGAGAAAATTCTTTCATCAGGGGACTTCTAGCAGCAGTAGTTGTGTGCATAGTTTCTCACTCCAGCAGTGAGTGTGAATAGATGGGCAACAACTGTGTAGAGGAGAAGAGGAGGAATTCAACATTTTTTTTTTCGAGAGATGGCTCAGCAGGGTTGAGAGATCAAGATCAGTTGGAGGGAGCCTCCAACTATGTGATCTGGAAGGCTAGAATTTCTTACCTTCTAGATGAACATGACTTCAAGACTTACATCAATAGTGTGGTAATTGTACCCGTAGATGCAGATCCACTTAAGAAGTACAAAAAGGAGATGGCGAAAGCAAGGCGGTTAATTCTCGATGGGGTTCGAGATCACGTGGTATCTCACATTGCTGGCAAAGATATTGCTTGACGGGTGTGGGAGGCACTTGCTACGTTGCATGAAGGATCTTCTGAGCAACGAAAGATTTATCTCGAGGAGAAGTTGAGATGCACGAGGATGTAGAAAGAAGAGCGTATAGACCACTTCCTTTACTAGGCTTCAAGATGTCCGAGACCAACTACCTTCAATAGGGTCAGCACCCCAGCCTACAGAATTGGTGCGGTTAGCTCTAAACAATGTTTCCGAAGAATGGCAAGTTTTCGTCCAGCGTATCCTGGGCAGAGAAAAACTGTCAGATTGGGATCGTATGTGGGTGGGTTGATATGAAACAGGAGGAGATGAGGCGAGATTTGGTGAAGAGCACCATCAATGGTAGTAGCAACAGTAGTGGGACGAAGCAAGTAAAGGAAGAGGAGAATGCAACCATCGCATCAAAGGGGCAACAGGTCCAACAATGTATGAGGAAGAAGGACATTTCCAAAGTGAAATGCTTCAGATGTGGTGAGCTTGGCCACTTTAGCACTCAATGTCCTCTCAGAAAGGACAAAGAGGAGAAGCAGGATCAACATGCTGCATCCACAAAGATAGACATGCTTTCCTCCAGATTGGAGGAAGAGTTTGTCATGATCACTGAGATACCTCCAGGGGTGAGGTGGGGTGATTTGGTTTTGTAGCCCCAGAGGGCTATAGGATGGGCAAGATTCTTAAGTAGGTCCACCTCATGAATCAATACCTTACTACGGGAGCCCATAATATGCAGTAGAAGGATGGATCAGTGGCAGTTGGTGCAGGTAGGTGCCAAAGTGACAGATGTAGTAGCAAGTAGCAGTCAAATACTGAGCAACGCAAAGTAGAGTTGTCAACAGTGCAGTTGGCATAGAGCAGAGTCAACATCAACACAAAGGCTTCAGTGACAGTGCAGAGTCTAGTAGCAGCCAGGACTCGGGTGACATATGCATCATACTGACGACAATTGGTTCAATATTCTGGATGCTTTTCCGTTGCAGTTGCAGCAACATCAAATGGAGAGGGAGTTGTAGTGTTAGAAGCAACACAAATGCAATGTTTATAAGAGTTGCGCATTAGTTGGTGGGCAGCAGCAACTAGACATCAACAACGTAACAGGGGGTGGTGCAGAGACAGGGTGTTGCTTCAGTGGGTTGCAATGCTAGAGCACATTCCTCGCTAAGAGGGAGTGTTAGTTTTTGTAGCATTAGATGTGTTCTAGCGATGAAATTTTGTGGGGAGGCTAGAATACATGTATTCTCCAAAACCCAGAAATCGTTTATGGAAATTCCACATAGATACGATTTAATTAAAATAATTAATCTTTTTTTAATGGTGCCTAAGTCTAAACTTAGGAAAACTGATTAATTAAAGGGTATTAATTAAGTCATGGCGAGAATCTTCTAGAAGAAGACTTTGATCGAGTTCTAGTTAATCTTAGCCATTGATTATGTTTTAGTCTTGGCCGTTGATGCCTCAACGAGAGAGTATAAGAAAAAAATTGATGGGGGTTGGAGAACGCACTTGAGAGGCAAGGAATTCGATATTGATGGGAAATCAAACTCCAGAGTAGCAATAGTAAGTTGTTGGAGGTGATTCAGTAGTTTCGAAGTAGTGAGAGAGGCGCAAGGATAGTAAGGTTGGAAGGAAGTTTTTCTAGCCCGATGAGTGCATAGCAAAGAGACATCATACTCCATAGAGAGTCAGTGCAGAGCTTCAAAGGGAGGTCTGTATTTTGCTGAGGAGAAGACGAGATTCAGTGGCAGGAGCCGGAGTGGGAGCTCGGAGGCTAGGAAGATCAAGTTTCCAAAGTAGCAACTGATCAACAGAGTGAGAGAGACGTTGGTCCGAGATGGGTGACATAGATCTGCGTAGGGTGACGCAGAGGTAGCGCAAAGGAAACAAGGAGCAAGTCATCTTGAGCTAAGGTCAATGTCAGATCACCGGTGGAAGTTAGATTTTTCTTACTAGACTTCTGTGAGTCATTTTCTTTGTATGGAAAGCTAGATTTGAGCTTCCATAGAATTGTACTCAGATTTACTATTGCATAATAATAAAACCCTTAGTTGCTGCACCAATTTTCTCAAGTTGAGTTTTTCCGGGGACATTGGTCCAAAAATAATGTTGTATTATTGTGTGTGTGCATATATTCTTCCATTATTTTTATTTCTTCCGCAATATTGTATTTGTGAAGGCTGCAGTCTATATGTTTCGATATTTGTCGTAGGAAACTGCAAATAATTTGTTTGATTAATTTAACACATAGAAGAAACATTATCAGTTGTTGCAGTAGGATTCATGGTTTTTCGAATTTTCACAAAGTGAACTGTTAGGGACACTTCCACAAGTCTCACTATTGATAATGGAATCTGAACATGTGAAGCATAGTGAGTATGACAAGTTAGAGCATAACTCATGGTTGCTAGAAACTTTCCAAAATTATTCTACACTTCTATCACCATCCTTTGTATCATAACTATTAGCTCAAACTGTTTCTGGTGGGTCCTTTGCTCTGCTCCAAGGGACTCTGCGGCCTTTTTCCATATGTTACAGGCCCAGGTGCTAGATGTTGTTCTTCATCTATTGAATCATTCATTATTCTCTTAGTGTAGCACAACTTTGATTACATAGGTAATAATTATCATCAATCGTTATATATTCTGGTGTAGGTGATGTGAAAGGTAGGAACGAAGGTCTTATAAGTGAAAATCAACGTTTTATGGCTTCTCCTCCTGACGAGTCTGCAATATCTTTGATTGTGGAAATGGGCCTTTCAAGGGAAAGAGCAGAGGGAGCCCTAAGGCATGTGGAATAAAACAATGTTGAAATGGCCATGGAGTGGTTGTTCAGTCATCTTGAGGAGCCTAGGCAAGAAAATGATGATCTTGCACAAGCTATTTCTCTATCATTGGACAGTTCTGTGGACTCCCTCAGGACGATACCAGTGAGACATTAGCACAAACTAAAGTTATAATTCCTGGAACTCCCCCGATCGAGTACATACTAGTTATTTCTATAAAATCGTTACAAAGTACAAATTTACTAGCATTCCCCTTGGCTTATTTGATTGTAAATTTGTCTAACCAAAATAGAGGTCAAGACCATCTCAAAGTAGTTTTGCATCTTATTTAGAAGTTAAAGCTCTTTAAACTAGATAGCCCTAAATTATATGGTGGTCCTGAAAGTACAATTTCTCATATATTGGCTTTAGTTCTGGCAGAGGATGACAATGAAAAGGAAATTGCTGCAGACTATGGTATTATGAGCTTTACATTGGATATTTTGATGAACTTCATGATTACAAATGTTGCAGGTGGAAATATTTTAATTTTAATTGGGTGACTTATTTTTTACTCATACTCGATCACATATTGCAGTGCAATCCTCCAGTTTCACCAACTGGTCCATATGCAGTAGGAACTTTCCTTGTTGAAGATGGGCCTTACTATTTTTTGGAAATTTTACTGGGTAAACTATAAAGACCTCTTTACCATATTAAGGTGTTGAAACAGATTTCTAGGTTTGTTCATGGTCGTATTCTCCCAGAAGCAATTGATGAAGTTGGACTACTGTGTTCTGCCACATTATTTTTTAATCCTACAAATGCATTAGTGCATCTACTTCAGCCTAGATAAAATCCGTTGAATATTCTCTTAAAGAATCCCTCTCGCCTGGATGTCACAGTCGTGAAATTTCATCTGCATTATCTGTAATAGAGGTATCATTATCTTTGGCTTTGGAAGCATCTATAGCATGCCAAATGAATGTTTTTTTTGTTGCCATCAATTTTGGAGGCCCATATATTCTTCAGGACAAAGAAGAAATAGAAGAAGTCATTTCAGCTATTGTGTTTGATGCACCATCTTGGAAGGTGAATGCGGTTGGAAACCATCTTTTGAGGTCCCTTATTGCAAGCCTAGTTCTTTATCCTGGCATCGTTGGAGTAGAAAAATGGATTAGCACGAAGGAAAATCACAATGAAGAAGCTTTAGTGGGCCCTAAGTGGCATATTCCTAATAAAGATGAGATAACATATTCAAATGAGCTCTTGGACTTGAATTTGAAGCAAATTCATCAAGCACAACATCCACCAGAGTTTGGATATGTGAAATAGGTCCTAAGAGTCATTCTTTTGCAAATTGGTGCATCACTCCAAGGTGCTCGGTCTTGTTTGCCTAGATTTCACACACAATTAGGAGAGGAAAAACATGATACTGAGAAATACAACACCTCATACATTGCAAGAGCATATGGTGTAAGTATTGGCAGTGTGAAACTAAGGCAAGAGGCTAAAAAGGTAGTAGATTTCACCAACAAATATATATTGGAGCATCTTTGCTTAATTTTGAGGGATCATGAGGATCTATACTCTTCAATCTTATCAGAATTTTTGGGGAGCTTGACCTACATCTTTATGACATGGCAGAGTATGGTAGGATTGGAATGATACAACAATTGTGTAAGGAAGCATCCTGCAGACTGGTGTGGGATCCTAGTATTGATGATGTAATTGCTTGGGGTCAAGCAATTTCGCGAAGGGAGGATTGTAATGTTGCTTTCCAAGGAGATCGTTTTAATTGTTCATTTTCAATCAGAGAGAAAAAGCAACATCAAAAGGTGAAATGAATAATTAAATTAAAAGGGGTTATAAAGAGAAAATCCATGGTATTTTGATGACCCATGGTATTTTCGCGACATATGGTATTTGGATGAGGAAAAATTATAAAAAGAAATTTGAGTGTCCATTCAGGGTATGATTGGTTATTGATATTTTGATAATTGTATTGGGAGCTCTAGTAGCTTACGACGTGAGGGGAAACCCTTGTGGAGATCCCAGTTTTGATGGTAAAACATCCACCTTAGCTAGTGACAATTAGTTTCAATGTTTGCAAGATACACCTTAGCTAGTCATTTGGAGGGATAAACCAAATTCTTCATTGGTGCTTAGCTAGGAAGGACGAGATTTTGGAGCATTAGTTAGAAGGTTGAAGCAGCACACATTTACAGACAGGGAAGTCCAACCATAAAAGGTTTCTCCAACTCATCTATTTGTCAGGTTCCTTTTCAAAATGAACTTGATGTAATTTCCATCTCAGTAACAAATAAATAAATAGTTGGGGTTTACAATGGAATTTGTCTACAAGTTCGTAGATATTGATTTTATGTGTTTTTTCTAAAAAAATCAAAGTACTTTCAAGGAAATTAAATAAATTTAAAAAGGGATATTACATCATCTTCGTAGAAATAAAAACTAGTCCTTTACATTGATAGACATCCCCCTATTCAAAGGTGGTAGAATAATCTTTCTTTTAATCTAAAATCTATTATACACCATGGTAAAAAATCAAAGATGCTGATATATCCTCATTGTCTCTCTAGATCAACAAATAGTGTTTTCAATACCAAAATCCTTGCACTTATAAATACTTATGTTTATCATTTGAACAAATTAGTATAATTAACATGGATAATCAAGTGACATTCGGATTTATGAAATTAGGAAACACAGCCTGAAGTGTGGGCTTATGAAACATATCCTATGTGGGTTTGTGAAATGCATCATGCTCACTCTCATTTATGGTTTTGGTTGAATTAATCAACCATCAATTATACAAAGAACTTACAACTTACAGGCTTTACAGGTTTGGGTACAGTAGGTTAAGAGAACTTTATTATAATGTCATTTTTCTAAAAACATTTTTTTAGAATAAAAAATAAAACAAATGTTCATCGCTTGAATGAATAAAGTACCGTCTCTTATTTAATTACTTTAAAGCACGCTTGGAGAATAGTTTGACTCTCTTTTAATGTGAATTGGCAATATCTCTCAATGAATAATTCTATTAATAACAAGGCCGCATAGCTAGCATTCCTGCCGCTTAGTTTAAACATTCAATTTTGAAATGTATGAACTAGCTATTTATGACATATATTTAAATGGTTACGCTCCAAATTATTATTTTTTTCTCTTGTATTGTTCATTATGTGTAAAAATAATGAGATTTTTTTTTTTTTTTCCCTACATATATTATCTAATACTTGATAGAAATCATTGAACTCAACCCATATTATTTCATGTTCTTCACCAATCAAGAATAAAAATATATAATAATGCATAATAAACTTACTTACATTAAAAAAAAAACAACAATGGTAGCATTGCTATCATTGACCACTACAGTAAATTTTACTAATCTTCACATAATAAACTAGATTAAAGTAAAGAAGTTAAATGTGACCTCATTACAATGTTTGAGTTCAGAAGTAAAATTGCACTAAAAAATAACAGATCATTTATAAATTATTGTAGATAGAAACAAGATTGTGTCAGACGTAGTGGGTGATGCAGTTCACATAATAGAGATCTTCTATTAAGGAGAGGGCAAGGCTCTACCTTAGTTTCAGACATACATAGAGATGGAGAATCTCATACTAGACACCTAGATTAGAACTGTCTAGATTAAAGCTCGTAACCTGAATCCATGATCCATAGTGGCCAAGTGGAATGGTGAGTATGCTTTCACATCATGAGGGGAAATGTTGAAAGTGTTGGTCATGTTTTGAATTAATAGAATTAAAATAATATATTTTTTGTTTTAATAATATCAACATTTGTGACTGCAATTTAGTCTTTGATCAAACAAAAATTAATCCAAGGTCTGGTAGGGATAATATAATACAAATTCTAATAAAAAAAAGTGAATGCCTAGTAATTCCTTTGCACAGGCACTGCAATTATTACTGGTCTGGACCCTGTGAGGTCTAGTTTGCACGACAGACGCAGAGCTTCAGAAAAAAATATGTTGACCATTGTGTTGGGGTTGGCTTGCCAATGCATGTTGTTTAAGCTCGATTTGATGACTTTGTACGAAAAATGAGACTACCAAGGGGTTTCGGGTTTTAGTCTGTGAACTACAAAATAAAGAAATTGACGCTGATTCTTTAAAATTATTGTCGGAATCAGTCTATTAATTGTCTTTTGTACTTGCAAATGCAATTGGCGGCAGAAGCTGTTAGATAATTCAAAATATAAAATTCATAGTTTACAAAGTTAAGATATAATATTTAATCAAATATTGGAGACACTTAGAAATAGAATATCGCTGTAAAAGATACGACATCTAGAATAATGTCGTATCTTAAGCTCTAATGTTGTAAAGTTCATCTTAATATAATTAAAACAATAATGAACGATTAATATTGATGAATCGGCAATATTCACTTTATTATAATGGAAACAATAATCAAACATTGAGACCTTAATATAATTGAAAAAATAATTGTTTATATTAAAACAATAATCAACAATTTTGAACGGAAATGATAAAAAAATCTTTGAAAGTTATTTAGATATTATTTAATGATAAATGTAAAAATTGAAATTTTTGATTAATTACTGTACTGCCATAATGGTAAATTGTCATAGATTCGAATTAATCGTACCTGGTCAACTGGTTCTTAAGATAGCATCGGAATCATATTCAGTCCATTAATTGTCTTTTGTACATGCAAATGCTATTGGCAACAGAAGCATCATTGCAAAATAACACTATAAACCAATTAACCAAATCAAATTAAAATATTTTTTTTGGTTATAATGTTTAACATTAAAAACTATAGTTTAATTTTTTTGTCAAACCAAAATTAAACCAAATCAAATTAAAATAATTTAAAACATATTTTTTTGTTATAATGTTTAATATTTATTTTCAATCGTTATTTTACCAGTTAAAACATTTATATTCAGAACAAAAGATGAACAACAAGAATAAATGCTTTTATTAATATAATATTTGCAATAAAATAGATACAAATATATATGATTCCAATCTGTTTCCAAGCACTAACTTGGACTTTTGTGAGGCTCCAACCTCCAGAGCACCAACACTGTTTTGTCAAGGCACCAACCTTGGACTTAGGAGCACCAACTCCCAGGACACCAATCCTTCCAGTTCTGAGGAACCAACCTCAAGGGCTCCAACCCTCTGCTGTCAAGGCACCAACCTTGAATATAGGAGCACCAACTCCAAGGGCTTCAACCCTCTGCTGTCAAGGCATGTTTGATAGTAATGTTTTGCTCCCAAAACTCTTCTTTACTGAATTCTGTCTGCAGTCTCCATGCTACAACATCAATGGCAACTAGTTTTCATATGAAGAAGTCTTTATAACTCTTCATACTATTCACACAGAGTCTGCAAAAGTTATCTCATGCTGATATCAAATAGCCATTACGATCTCTGATAAGTCTCCACACTGATTTAGTGAGTCTACTATTAGCTGCACTAAGCTCTGCACAAGAACCAACTCTTTGTTTCAAGTCTCTGTTTTCACTGTCACGGTGAATGCTTCCAGCATGACTACTGTGCACTGTTCTTGCTATTGTAATCTCTTACTTCCCAGAAATACATTCACATATGCTTCAATACTAGTGCTGGCTACTGTTCCCTTTAAGCGATATCAAATGAAACTTTATTTATCTTTTCACAAAATTGTTCTTCAGGCTGTGTTATGTACCTGATTAATTCATCGCTGGTCCCAGCCTTTCACAGGTTAGCACGACAACAGAGTTGCTCGTCTATCGGTTTCCTCTTGTCCTGCTGGACCTTCGACTTCCTCCTGTCCTACTGGACCTTCGACCTTTTTCTGTCCTACTGGACCTATGGCTTGCTCCTTTCTTCCAATTTGCCAACAACCACTCATAAAGGCAATTCTCTGTTTTCTTATACTGATACACCTGACCTTTGGCTTCCCTTTCACTCGCTTGAACTTCCGCTTCCTCTGTGCTCGCTCGACCTTTTGGCTTCCTCCTTTGATTGCTTGATCTTCAGTTTCCCGATCTCTGGCTTTCTTTGTCTATTCTTGTGTTCCAATATTCACAGGACATGTTATCTTGGATGCCTGAGATTAATCCCAAAAATGAAGCGTTTCAACTTATATATATATATATATATAGATATCTTTTGCAAATCACCAAGGACAAATTCATCGGAAGGAGGAGGCCAACTTATGAATTTCCAAATTAAAAATATATCTCAGAGAGCCTTTTATCCATGGACTGATTACTCACGAAAACCATATAAATTAGGCTATACCCATATAGAGGTCCCACATGCCACGTCATACTTTTATCGCAATCGCAACTTTCAGAGGTTTGACATCCCTTAGAGACTGGCGATACAGCGGATGCGATATTTCATTTATTCATGTTAAATGGTGCATTCGGGTCCATAATATATATTGCAATCGACAGTTCGGCGGTGTCAATTCTTTTGAACATTGCGATTCAACGGATGCGATATTTCAATAGGTCGTATTATAATGTTGTAGCGAGCCCACATACATATCACAATCGGTGGTTGGGGGTGACAACCCTTTATAACTTGCGCTATGAGAGTTCCGATAGGCGGATGCGATATAACAATAGGGAAGTTTATAATAGTGCAGCAGATCCGCATATATATTGCATCTATATATTATATACTCTTCTGCTCTTTGCTATAACCTGTTCAGGTCCGTGTATTATCGCAATTGGCACTTTCAATGTGGCAAGGCTTTACAAGAGTCTTACGATATGGCAGATGCAATGTAACTTTAAAGTGTATTACAATGGAATCCTTGGGCCCGAGTATTGTATCGCATCTATATATTATAATATAATTATATAATCGCAATTGCATATTTAATGTGCCATCCCTTTATAACTTATGATATGATATTAAGCGGTATTCCTTAGCGATCCTCCACTGTTGATCTGCTCACGATCCGACGGTCAACACTTAACCTGATCAACCCAAAACCGTTCATTGATCCTTCGCCGTCGATCAACTTGCGTTGGATCCAATGACCTGCATGAATTTCGGGTGAGCAATTTGCAAGGGAAATAACCACCCGAAAAAGTGGTTTTATCTCTCCACCCGAGTGCTATGTGTCGCCCATTGAATGGAATCGGGTACTCTCCTCTAAATACCACCTACCGCCTAGCGTCCACTTGAAAACCACTGCCACTATTACAAACCCGCTTATAGCTGTTGAATGCGGATACACAGAGTAACGATTCTCCGCTCTAATAGCTCTTTCCGCTCTTCTCTGGTCTGGTATGGCTCCACGCAGATACATAGAGTAATGACTCTCCGCTCCAATAGCTCTTTCTGCTCTTCTCTGGTATGATATGGCTCCACGATGGCTTCCGATACACTCCTCCAATAGCTCTTCTCTGATATTCCTCCTCTATCTCATGATATGGCTCCTTTGTTAACTGCTCTTCCACTGGCTTTTCCTCCTAATTCGTGTTCCTCTTTGTTCCTTCTAATGAACACTATGGTTCCTCTGTTAACTGCTCTTCCACTTATGCACCTCCGATATGTGTTTCTCTTTGTTTCTCGTGGCTTCTAATGACATCTTCCTCTTACGCTTTGGCTTCATGCTTTATGATGGCTTTTGATAACTTCTTCTCTTGTTTCTCCTCATGGCTTCTTGCTCCACTTCTCCTAGCATATTGCCATATTTGCATCAATGACAATCTAGGTCAACAAGTTTATCTAGGCAAACAAGTAATAGCTTAAATATGAGGTCTCAGAAGATAAGTGAGAGTGTACCCTCCACTGAGGCTGAAGTAGGAAGGCCAAGGTGCAACATGTGAAAGATTTCAAAGCCCACTTTGGATACTATTTTTGATCAACTCAGCATGCAACCTACTCCAAGGAGCTTTATGGATATAACTGGAAATAATTAGTCGGTCCTGCATGTAGTTCTGGATGAACAGTTTGCAGTTTCATCTGCAATCATTTATGATAGTAGAAGGCATGTATGTAATACGACAATGGTTAGTAATGCATATAGTAATATTAAGGAGCTTCTTATTTCATTTAAGGCAACAATGTGTTAGTTTTTGTAGCATCAAATGTGTTATAGCCACAAATTTTTGTGGAGAGGCTAGAATACATGTATTTTCCAAAACCCAAAAATTGTTTATGGAAATTCCACCTAGAGACGACTTAATTAAAACAATCAATCTTTTTTTAATGGCGCCTAAGTCTAAACTAAGGAAAACTAATTAAATTAAAGGGTATTAATTAGGTCATGGTGAGAATCTTCTAGAAGAAGACTTGGATCGAGTTCTAGTTAATCTTAGCCATTGATTATGTTTTAATCTTGCCCATTGATGCTTCAACGAGAGATTATAAGAAAAAAATTGATGGGGGTTGGAGAACACAAAATTCGATATTGCTGGGAAATCAAACTCTAGAGTAGCAACAATAAGTTGGTGGAGGCGATTCAGTAGTTTCGAAGCAGTGAGAGAGGGTCAGGGATAGTAAGGTCGGAAGGAAGTTTTTCTAGCCCGGTGAGTGCATAACAAAGAGACGGCGTACTCCACAGAGAGGTTGACGCAGTGTAGAGAGGCAACACAGAGCTTCAGAGGGAGGTCCGTATTTTGCTAAGGAGAAGTTGAGATTCAGTGGTAGGAGCCGGAGTGTGAGCCCGGAGGCTAGGAAGATCGAGTTTCCAGAGTAGCAATTGATCAATAGAGTGAGAGAGACGTCGGTCCGACCTGGGTGATGCAGATCTGCATAGGGTGACGCAGAGGCAACATAAAGGCAACAAGGAGCAACTCATATTGAGCTAAGGTCAGTGTCAGATCACCGGTTGAAGTGAGATTTTTCTCACTAGACTTCTGTTAGTCATTTTCTCTATATGGAAAGATAGACTTGAGCTTCCATAGATTTGTACTCACATTTACTACTACATAATAATAACACCCTTAGCTGCTACACCAATTTTCCCCTGTTGGGTTTTTCCGGGGACATTGGTCCAAAAATAACGGTGTATTATTGTGTGTGCACATCTATTTTTCCAGTGTTTTTATTTCTTCCGCAATATTGTATTTGTGAAGGCTTCAATGTATATGTTTCGATATTTTCCATAGGAAACTGCAAATAATTTGTTTGATTAATTTAACAAATAGAAGAAACATTATCAGTTGTTGTAGTAGGATTCAGGGTTTTCCGAATTTTCACATGGTATTGGAGCAAAAATCATAAGCTGGAGAGCTCAACGCAGAAGGAAGGAGGCAGTTTGAATCTCTGCAGAGGCAACAATTCGAAACCCTCTAAGGCAACACAGTCCCTTGGGCCAAGAGGGTTAGTTTTTGAGGAAAAAATATTTCTCTAAGTGAGTCGACAGAGAAGCTAAATTTTCCAGATCGAAGATTTCTAGAGGCAGAGGGAGTAGCAACAGTTTCCTTGTAGAGCAGATCTTCAACTGGGACACAGATATTTTGCAGTAGTTTGCTAGTGTGAAATAACGCCAGGTAAGAGGAAGAGAACACACAAAGAAAATTCTTTCATGAGGGGAATTCTAGCAACAGTAGTTGTGTGCATAGTTTCTCACTCCATCAACGAGTGTGAATAGATGGGAAACAACTGCATAGAGGAGAAGAGGAGGAATTCGATATTTTTTTTTTTCGGAGAGATGGCTCAGTAGGGTTGAGAGATCAAGATCAGTTGGAGGGAGCCTCCAACTATGTGATCTGGAAGGCTAGAATTTCTTACCTTCTAGATGAACATGACTTCAAGACTTACATCGATAGTGTGGTAACTGTACCCGTAGATGCAGATCCACTTAAGAAGTACACAAAGGAGGTGGCGAAAGCAAAGAGGTTGATTCTCGATGGGGTTCGAGATCACGTGGTATCTCACATCGCTGGCAAAGATACTGCTCGACGGATGTGGGAGGCACTTGCTACATTGTACGAAGGATCTTCCGAGCAACGAAAGATTTATCTCGAGGAGAAGTTGAGATGCACGAGGATGTAGAAATAAGAGCGTATAGGCCCCTTCCTTACTAGGCTTCAAGATGTCCGGGACCAACTACCTTCAATAGAGTCAGCACCCCAGCCTACAAAATTGGTGCGGTTAGCTCTAAACAACGTTTCCGAAGAATGGCAAGTTTTCGTCCAAAGTATCCCTGGTAGAGAAAAACTGCCATATTGGGATCGTATGTGGATGGGTTGATATGAAACAGGAGGAGATGAGGCGAGATTTGGTGAAGATCACCATCAGTGGTAGTAGCAACAGTAGTGGGATGAAGCAAGTAAAGGAAGAGGAGAATGCAACCATCGCATCAAAGGGGCAACAGGTCCAGCAGTGTATGAGGAAGAAGGACATTTCCAAAGTGAAATGCTTCAGATGTGGTGAGCTTGGCCACTTTAGCACTCAATGTCCTCTTAGAAAGGACAAAGAGGAGAAGTAGGATCAACATGCTGCATCCACAAAGATAGACATGCTTTCCTCCAGATTGGACGAAGAGTTTGTCATGATCACCGAGATACCTCCAGGGGTGAGGTGGGGTTATTTGGTTTTGTAGCCCCAGAGAGCTACAGGATGGGCAGGATTCTTAAGTAGGTCCACCTCATGAATCAATACCTTGCTACAGGAGCTCATAATATGTAGTAGAAGGATGGATCAGTGGTAGTTGGTGCAGGTAGGTGCCAAAGTGACAGATGTAGTAGCTAGTAGCAGTCACATACTGAGCAACGTAGAGTAGAGTTGGCAGCAGTGCAATTGGCATAGTGCAGAGTCAACATCAACACAAAGGCTTCAGTGACAGTGCAGAGTCTAGTAGCAGCCAGGACTCAGGTGACATATGCATCATACTGACGACATTTGATTCAATATTTTGGATGCTTTTCCGTTGCAGTTGCAGCAACACCAAATGGAGAGGGAGTTGCAGTGTTAGAAGCAACACAAATGCAATGTTTATAAGAGTTGCGCAGTAGTTGGTGGGCAGCAGCAACCAGACATCAACAACGTAACAGGGGGTGGTGCAGAGACAGGGTGTTGCTTCAGTGGGTTGCAATGCTAGAGCACATTCCTCACTAAGAGGGGGTGTTAGTTTTTGTAGCATTAGATGTGTTCTAGCGACGCAATTTTGTGGGGAGGCTAGAATACATGTATTCTCCAAAACCCAGAAATCATTTCTGGAAATTCCACATAGATATGATTTAATTAAAATAATTAATCTTTTTTTAATGGTGCCTAAGTCTAAACTTAGGAAAACTGATTAATTAAGTCATGGCGAGAATCTTCTAGAAGAAGATTTTGATCGAGTTTTAGTTAGTCTTAGCCATTGATTATGTTTTAATCTTGGCTATTGATGCCTCAACGAGAGATTATAAGAAAAAAATTGACGGGGGTTGGAGAACACACTTGAGAGGCAAGGAATTCAATATTGATGGGAAATCAAACTCCAGAGTAGCAATAGTAAGTTGTTGGAGGTGATTCAGTAGTTTCGAAGTAGTGAGAGAGGCACAAGGATAGTAAGGTTGGAAGGAAGTTTTTCCAGCCTGATGAGTGCATAGAAAAGAGACAACATACTCCACAGAGAGGCAGTGCAGACCTTCAAAGGGAGGTCCGTATTTTGCTGAGGAGAAGACGAGATTTAGTGGCAGGAGTTGGAGTAGGAGCTCGGAGGCTAGGAAGATCAAGTTTCCAAAGTAGCAACTGATCAACAAAGTGAGAGAGACGTTGGTCCGCGCTAGGTGACGCAGATCTGTGTAGGGTGACGCAGAGGTAGCGCAAAGGCAACAAGGAGCAACTCATCTTGAGCTAAGGTCAATGTCAAATCACCGGTGGAAGTTGGATTTTTCTTACTAGACTTATGTGAGTCATTTTCTTTGTATGGAAAGCTAGATTTGAGCTTCCATAGATTTGTAGTCAGATTTACTATTGCATAATAAAAAAAACCCTTAGTTGCTGCACCAGTTTTCTCAAGTTGAGTTTTTCTGGGGACATTGGTCCAAAAATAACGTTGTATTATTGTGTGTGTGCATCTATTCTTCCATTATTTTTATTTCTTCCGTAATATTGTATTTGTGAAGGCTGTAGTGTATATGTTTCGATATTTGTCGTAGGAAACTGCAAATAATTTGTTTGATTAATTTAACACATAGAAGAAACATTATCAATTGTTGCAGTAGTATTCATGGTTTTCCGAATTTTCACAAAGTGAACTGTTAGGGACACTTCCACAAGTCTCACTATTGATAATGGAATCTGAACATGTGAAGCATAGTGAGTATGACAAGTTAGAGCATAACTCATGGTTGCTAGAAACTTTCCAAAATTATTCTACACTTCTATCACCATCCTTTGTATCATAACTATTAGCTCAAACTGTTTTTGGTGGGTCCTTTGCTCTGCTCCAAGGAACCCTGAGGCCTTTGTCCATATGTTATAGGCTCAGGTGCTAGATGTTGTTCTTCATTTATTGAATCATTCATTATTCTCTTAGTGTAGCACAACTTTGATTACATATGTAATAATTATCATCAATCATTATATATTCTGGTGTAGGTGATGTGAAAGGTAGGAACGAAGGTCCTATAAGTGAAAATCAACGTTTTATGGCTTCTCCTCCTGATGAGTCTGCAATATCTTTGATTGTGGAAATGGGCCTCTCAAGGGAAAGAGCAGAGGGAGCCCTAAGGCATGTGGAATAAAACAATGTTGAAATGGCCATGGAGTGGTTGTTCAATCATCTTGAGGAGCTTGGGCAAGAAAATGATGATCTTGCACGAGCTATTTCTCTATCATTGGATAGTTCTGTGGACTCCCCCAGGACGATACCAGTGAGACATTAGCACAAACTGTTAAACAGACATGGTGAACGAGAAACAAATAGAAAGATAAGCTTGCAATACATTTTTATTAACAATAGATGTACATTTATAGTACAATATGGTGACCGTTGGGATTCACATCCCAAGGTCCCTT